>APFE031095559.1:21403-56989 GCA_000404065.3 Pinus taeda | reverse complement strand
AAAATAAATAAAAATAAATAAATTATAAACAAATAAAAATAATTAAATAAATAAAGTGGCCGACCTAATTTCTCATTGCATTCCTTAAAAAACCTATATATATACCCTAATCATAGCTCACGGATAAAATCATTGAGGCTGAAGAACATCTATTGTCGCATCCCCTGATGATGGACTCACTTGGCAGTTCGAAACGTTGGGTTCACAAAACTCTATAATAGGTCATTCCTCCTCTATCTAAAACCATCCTCACCTGTATGGATTCATTATTTAGTAATTTTAGTTAAGTTTTGCAGATTTAAACAGAGAAAAATAGACAACATGCAACATCACAAAACAACAATTTGATGACGGAGTTTACCCCTCCTGGGCTACATCTCCAAGTTTAACTTCCAATGTTGGCCCATTAAATTATATGCTTAATATTTCAATTACATCAACATATAATGCTCAAATCACAAAAATAATGCTACCATTATGTCCAGAACACACAAAAACCCTTGTGTAGGCTTTTCTTGGGCTCAAAAGGTTGAAAAATGGTCGAGTTAGGCCTCCTTGTACATTTCGTTGTCATTTGTCCTGCAAACTGGTAACGAATTCATTTTTTTTGGAACTGCCAAGTGTTAATTTTGCGCAAGAATATAAAAAATTACACTGAAATCAATGAAAAATGTCATACATTTAATTTGGCACTTGCGCCCTTGATTTCCTCCCTTTTTGTTGGTCACATGGACGTGCTCTCCGATACATTCTCTTGGTCATATGAGTGGCCATGTGGATGCGGACTAGGCGCCACACACTGACCCTTCTCTACAAGTCCCCCAGTTGTCTCGTGTAGTTGAATGGGACCCGGGGCTAGCGCCTATTGCCTTGCCCCTCTCGCCTTAATCCATGGCCATCCCGCACACCATATGACTTGGAGCTTGGGCCATGTGCACCCCCCTCCCCCCCCGCCCCCCCACTCCACTTCCATCTTAGTTATATTATATACCATGTGTCTCGAGGTTGGGTCACTTAAGCAGCCCTGTCGGCTTACCCCCCACCCCCCTTGCCCCCTAAAATGCGGCAACTGCATGTTAAAAGATATAAATGGCCCATATCGTATGTTAAGAACCAACCTATGGTATGGTGGTAAGGTGGGTGGTTTGTAATAGTGAGGTTGTGCGATTGAACCTGGAAGAGCTCTGTCAGCCCAATAACCAAATTTTGTCATATTTCCCGAGGCCACTTGGAAATATTTCAATGGGCCACATGGCGCCCTCTGCTTGGTCCACATGGTGGCCCGAGATTGGCCCAAATCAAATCACCTTCAACCAATCACATAGTTCTGTGTGTCTTATCTAGATTAGTCCTCTAACAATGTACCATCTAGTCAACATGTTGACACCAACGCTCGTCAATGTACGGCTTGCCCATGTTGGACATTAGATAAACCAACACTCCCCATGTGTTTTGTGATATGGAATAATAACCTCTCATGGATCCTTATCTCTAGCGATGTGATCATTGACTAACACCTGTGGGTTTTGGTCTGACGACAATCATGATTTCCAACAAGTGGTATCAGAGCGTAGGTCATGAGTCATGAGTTTGATACACACCCAACTCACGTTGGAGGGAAACTGTTGGACATTGGATAAACCAACACTCCCATTGTGTTTTGTGACATGGACTAACCACCTCTCATGGATCCTTATCTCTGGCAATGCGATCGTTGACCAACACCTAGAGGTTTTGGTCTAACAAAAATCATGATTCCCAGCAACCCAGTGAGTAGCCCAGTCAACCCTATAGGTTGATTTTTTAGCTATTTTCCAAAACATTCAAAACATGTTAACTTTCACATATAGTGTTGGATTGAGGTGATTCAAGTATCGTTGGAATCAGAATGATGATATCTATGATTTGGTACTGGTTTCAAAATATTTTGAGCATATTTTTGATCCCCTGGATCATTCCTCCCCATTGGAAGCTTTTGGACCACCAAAAGTTTATTTTTACTCAACAAGTGAGTGAGGGTATAACTCCATCACTTTCCTAATATCAATCCACCTTACTTTACTTGGATTAGTACCTTTGAGCCCCACTCCAAGATACTCCACATTGCCTCTATGTGAAGTCTTGATTCATCTGTCAAGAATTGAGTCTTCCTGCAACTACTCTAAATATTCAGGAATTTTTTTTGAAAATCTTCAATAGATGGAAACTTAAGATTCTCTTCATGATCATCGATCATTGGAGGCTCATACATTCTCAATTTTTCCACATTCACAACATAATCAATTTGCATGCAAGTTGGAAAATCTAATTGGAAAGAATTGTTACCAATCTTCTCCAAGGTTTTTAAAGGACCATATCTGTTTGGATTGAAAATTTTACCTTCACCTTGAAGTCTTTCCTTGCTGATATACATTCAAACTTGATCTCCCACTTCAAATTCATGATCAACTCAATGCTTGCCATGCCTTTCTTTATACTTTGCTTTGAATTTTTCAAGTTTCTCTTGTACTCTTTGATGCACTAGTTAAATTGTTTCAATGAAATGCTTTCCTTTGTCCACATCACTATGTCCATCTACTACAATAGCTTTATAAAAGATGAAATCCAAAGTAGAATTTGGAAAATGACCTAAATAAACATCAAATGAAGATACTTGCGTAGATTGATGTTTGGCACAATTGTATGTATGTTGGATGTAGTTCAATTGTTCATCCCAAAGTGTAGGATTATTACCACAATATACACAAAGGAGATGCATGTTGGGCATGGAATCCCCCCAAGGCATGTTTTGGGGCTTAAAGCCCAAGTTTTGACCAAGTATTTTGTAAGAGCTCTGTGAATTATGGGCGCGAAGTGCGAAGTTATAATAGAGTCAAAGGGTTGTCCGCCCTCGGTTTTGTAATGTAATGTTAGTTTGATAGATCTACCCATGGTCCACGGACCATGGGATTGTATAAATAGAGTGAGGATCTAAGTGTATAGGATAGCAAATAAAATGGGAGAATGAGAAGTCTAAGTGATCGAGTCAAAGTGTAAAGTGTGTCTTTGGGTCGTAGAGTAGGAGAAGGCTCTACAGCTAAGTGCGCAGAGGCCTAGTAGTCTACAGTTGAGTGCGCAGACCCCTACAACTGAGTGCGCAGGGTAGGTCGAGTCTGTAACCATTGGAAGAATCCATAAAGAAAAGTTTACCATATTTATGTGTATCTTTTCCTGTTTTAATGTATGATTGGGTATAATTCGCAAGTATACTGTTTATTTGTTGCGTGAACTCATATGAATGTTTTGTATAAAGAAATATAACGTAAGACATCTAAGCACATGAAGGTAATTAATTGGTATTGGAAGATAAGTAAGATCTCAGGTAATAGCGCAGAGTGCTACTCTAGTAGCACAGAAGCTCCACAACCCTTGGTTAGGGATGTGCGAAGGCAGTGTATCAAGGCGTGAGGAATAGGGAAGTGTGCGAAGTTACCTCTGCTCAGGGATGAACAGTTGGACTAGTTGAACCTCTTAGACATCTCAAGGGTGCGGAAACCTGGTTCCATCACCCTTCCATACTACTTCGGGTGAGACCTCAGTCCGCGCTCTATGGACTACTGCTGAAAGGGCCAACAGTATAGGGATTTGTTTGGCTAATTAACTCCAAACCTGGGTTAGGCCCCAACAAGCCAACAAATGGTTTCGTTGCTGGGACTGGGATCTACATAGAGATGTCTGATATCGTATTGCTGGAATCCGACAAAAAAAGGAATTGAAGATTGGTTGAATAGGAAGTTTCACGAGTTCACGGCACATGAAAACAGGAATCTGCAGCTATCAAAGGAAGAGTGGTTAGACTGATACTTATATAGAGAGAGCCATGAAGTTTTCTTCGCATCCTTCGCCACTGAGTTATATGAGTGGATACGAAGCTAGTAGATAGCCAAGGAAGGTGTAAACTCGACAGACCTATTGTGTGGACTCCAGAATTGGTACGCAGATTGGAAGTATAAGAAGATAAGATCGTACACACTGTTGATCACTGGCTCGATCGAATCATAGGAGGTTTCATCACCGAATTCATGGTAGATACTTCAGTCAGTTATAGCAAGGTAGAACGATGCTTCCTCAAAGGACCACGAGGTAAGTAGGTTAAATCTTTGAACACTTGGATTAAAATGCTATTGTGTGAAAAATGAGTTATGTGAATAAATTGATGTTTAAGGCTACGCGAAGTGGGAGAATCTACAGAAACGAAGGTAGAAAACTAGCCCTTTGATTTCGCCTCCGCGAGGGGGTGAAGAAGAGCTCGCGAAGGTCTCACCAAGAAGGGAGATCAATCTGATAAGGCAGAGAATTCCATGCATACCACCCCCACCCACACCGCCGCCACTTTCACCGTCTTCACCCTCATCTTTGCCCATACCACCTCCACCACCATCGTGAAGCAGTATGGCAAGTGCGATAAAGCTACCAATGTTCAAGGGAGTAGGGAATGAAGATCCAGACCAATTTTGGTTTGTGATAAAAGCTGCATGGGAAGCACAGGGAGTCACGGATGACAATATAAAGAAGGCAATGTTGGTCAGTTCTCTGCAAGATCGTGTGCTGACCTAGTATATTAAGCATTCCAACAACAATTTGAATGCGGGCATTGCAGATATCCAAGCTGTGCTAAACAAAGAATTTAGTAGGTCAAAGTCAGAGGCACAGTCGATCATTGGGTTCATGGAAATCACAAAACTACTAGGCAAGACCCCTTAGGAGTTGGACCAAATAATGAAGTGCACAATTTGCGAAGCTAACATGATGTTAACAGATGGGCAACATCGTGAATGGTTTGTAGCATCGTTAACACTGCATTTACTGAACGTGCTATCAAAACAAAGGCTAACCACTCAGGTCAAGGCCCTAGAGGTTGGGATGAGATTGCATGAGACCCTGATACAAGATCCCAACTAGGGAGTTCAGTAGATTCACACGGAGTTGAAAAAATTGTGCCTTGAGATGCAGAGTTTGAAACAAGATAGGAAAACCTACCCAGAGATGTACAATGAGGTATGGTGCGTAAAATGCAAGGGTCACGAGCATGACAAGGACCACTACTTGGTGTTCATGAATTACTTTGTGGGAGGAGGGCTAATGCCATTAAGACTAGAGGCACAAGAAGGACTGAGCATGGTGCTTGCACTATGGTGCACGATTTTTCAGACATGAGGAAAGCATGCTACAGATAACTGCCATCTATTACATAAGTATAGGAAGAACTCACAATAGTTGTTCTGTAATTTCTGTATGTCAGTGGGACATGATGAGCAGACTTGTAGAAGTTATGAGTTGATGATGGATTTAACCCCTACCTACAGAGTTCACGTTGAAACACGACCCCTCGTTCAAAATGCAAGAATGGCACACACTAGATTTCAGGGGTGCAGACGAGGCCGAGGTGGAGGGGGACCAGGAAGAGGTCGTAGACAACTGATATGTTACAATTGTGGAGGGCTAGGACATTATGCTGCGATTGTACGAATCCAACATGACCATCATGCTTGTATTATACATTGTTTGACCATGAGATGGAGGATTGTCCCACACTAATAGCGAGGTTGTGCAATAAAGGAGCACTCCAACCTTGCTCGACTCAGAACCTACAAATGATGAGGTCTGAGCCGCGCAAAGAAGACCCTAATGTAAATATCGTGCTCTGGAGTGGAATTACGACAGGGGATGACAAAGACAAGTAGCCTAAAGAAAGTACCTGGGTTCGCAAGGCTCCAATGAAGGAACCAAAATTTGATTTGGAGTGTGCTAAGGAGACCTTCTTGGAAGCTAAGGGGAGCCTCACTGATGCCTCCACTTTAAGGAGAAAAGACAGACTGGAGATATAAATGGAACCATCGATGCTCACTACGTTCTTGGAGACATGCATGAAGCTATTACATGACAACAAGGTTGTAAAGGTGTTGCAAGGACTCATAAATAGATGCACTAGGAACGTGCCAGGAGAACCGTGCGTAGTCAGGAAGCTCGAGAAACACATGACGTGAATAGGAAGGGAGATGAGATTTGCCAGTAGAGTGGTGAATATGAGATGGACCAAGTGATTTTGGATCTAGGACCAGACGCGAATGTCTTGCCAAAGCAGACATGGGAGTGTATGGGTAGGCATATGTTGCAATGGTCTCCTATCCAACTGTGAATGGTAAACCAACAAAAAATCCTACCTATGGGGAGATTGCAGGGAATCATAGTAGATATCGAAGGAGCAAGCACGCTAGTAGATTTCGAAGTGATAGAGATTGTTAATGACAACATTCCCTACCCACGCTATTGGGAATAGATTGGGACACTGACATGAATGGATTGATAAATCTGAAGAAGCACAGATGATTTTTGAGAAAAAGTCTTTGAGCATAGTGGTACCTTTAGACCCTGCAGAAGGATCACACTACACGGAGCTAGTGCATGACTACGACAACAACGAAAATTTGGACTACGTCTACAAGATAACCACGCTGGAGTAAGACCAAGTAAATCCAACCGTGGATGGCTAAATCTCATGGAAGCGCGAAAGCTCCTACACATAAGATTTTGGTGAGGAGATAGAACGAAGGTAGAACTGGTTACACGAGGTAACCATGCTCAACTGTAACATGATGACAAGATCATTGCCCTGCGTAGCAATAGAGGTAAGAGATCTGCCTATGTATGATGGGTTAAGTGAGGTGGATGACTTCCTAAATATATTTGAAAGAGAAGTTCTAGAACAACAATGCTTTGACGCTCTAAAATGGGTATTGCGATCTACGCCTGGAAGGTGGTGGGGTACGCACCAAAGAAGCTTTGAGGACTGGTGCGAATGCAGAAGGATGATCCACATGTGGTTTAGGAAGCCTTATATGTGGTTAAAAGACAAGTATGATGGACAGGATGATCCACATGCACACCTCGCAAAATGGACAAAGGTATATGGGGAATAACCACAACCTGAGTGGGTGCACCTGTTCTGTCATACCCTAGATATTATACCCATGAATTGGTATATAGAGATAGAGCTCCACCATGGCATGAACGAATGGGATATATTGCGCGAAGGATTCTTATTAACCTTCATGCTTGAGGATTGTTGGTGGGATATGGTTGATGATGCGCTACAAGCAGTAAAAGCAACTATCTTTAAAATACCCCAAGAGCCAATGGAAGTGCTTCAGCATGAATGGGCGACCCCGTTGAGTTGCATGTTGGAGTGTTACAACATAAATATTTAAGAAGATGATGAAGATCCACGAAAAGTTAACATTCCAAAAACTCAAGGTTATCGCAAGGTTCAGGGTCCATTAATTGAAGACTCTGACATAACCGCGCCGGTAAAGACAAAGCATGTAAACGTTGGTACGAAGGCCGAACCAAAGTATGCAACGCTCGACGACTATTAGGATGACACAACGGTCGATAAGGTTTCTGAGTTACTCTGAAAGTACCAAGACTTATTCCTGACCAAGATCACAGACTTAAAGGGGATCATTGGAAATTTAGGGATGATGAAGATCACCCTAAAACCTGACACGAAGCCAGTTAAGTAGAGGCCTTACTGCTTGAATCTGAAGTACAAGGAAAAGGTCCACGTAGAACTAGAGAAAATGCTCACAGCTGGAATCATTGAGCCAGTAGAAGAATCTGACTGGGTAAGCCTTATGGTAGTGCAGGAGAAGAAGTAGAAGGGTGAGATAAGAATATGAGTGGACCTTAGGAAATTGAATGATGCCTGTATGCACGACTCATTCTTGACTCCATTCACAGATGTAGTATTGGAAAATGTTGGTGGGCAAGAAGCATATTATTTTACTGATGGGTTCTTAGGATACCACCAAATCAAAATTGCACCAAAAGATAGGAGCAAGACCACCTTCATGACTAAGTGGGGCTTCTTGGAATACACCATTATATCGTTTGGGTTAAAGAATGCGCTGACCATCTTTTCATGCATAGTTGTTGCAGCATTCAAAGAATATATCCACAAATTACTGGAGGTCTATCTGGATGATTGGACTGTATTTGGATTGGTTAAGCACCATGTAGTGAGCTTACGCTTGATGTTGGGTACTTGCCAACGACATCAAATCGCCCTGAAACTCAAAAAGTGTATGTTCCTCGTTCCCTTTGGGAACCTGTTGGGACATGTGGTCTGCAAATAGGGACTGATGGTATACCCCACGAAGATTGCAGTAATTCTAAATTTGGAAGCACCATGAAGTGTTAAATAGTTGCATGCTACCCTGGGACATATGGGCTACTACAGGAAGTTCATCAAAAGCTATGCCCAGATCACCGTGCCAATGGCGAAACTGTTGAAAAAGGATGTCACGTTCTGCTAGAATGATGATTGCATGAAGAGCCTGGATGTACTTGTTATCACTCCAAGAAACTCTCCTAGGTTGTAGCTCGAAGATGCCTGGTAACATTTAATTTTCAATATTGTTCTTTGAACTATTGGAATAAATGATGGTTTGGATCAAGTTAGATAACCATTTCAGCTCTATTCTCACTCAAGACATGCATGAACACTCTCACCAATATAAGGATTTAGACCACTAATTCCCAATAATTTATAGATTCAATAGATAGATGGAGAATACTGACCATACCGACAGATGCATACATAAACATAAATGAATGGCTAGCTACAGGCAACAAAGGAGAACACTGACTGTACCGATAGATGCATTACATGACCACATATGAATGGCTATCTACATGTAGTAAAGAAGCTTGCGAATCTAATTTATCAATGCAGAGATAAGATGAAAGTTATCTGGCATTAGACATAGTAGAAAACCTGAATAACCTATTCAAGTGCAAGAATAGAACAACAAAGAGAATGGACATTGAACATATAATAGCAAAAGAATCTTATATTGCTAGAATGAAGATAAGAAGTTTGAAAGACTAGAGGAGGAACAATATCTAGAAGTTGAACCCTTGTTACATTTTACTTTCAACTATTTATAGCCTATTTACAATTCTCCTGAGCTCTAAGAGGATTGGAGTCTTAATTTGTTTGATCTACCTTGTTAAATGATTTGATGCCCTCTAGGCAAGCATGGGCTCATAGTTTTTGTAGTTATGACAGAAGAGTAACCATTTTTAGATATTTTGGGTGGTTTGTTGCACTGTATGGGAGTTCTCCCATGCTAGAGATGCCCCACAATCATTCTGTTTGTTATGTCTGTGTCATTCTGTGGCTCCATGATCATTTCTAGTTGATTTGGCTGTGTTGCTATGGCTCCACAATCGCTTTGGGTTGATTCAGCCTCTACTTCGTGGTAGAATGGCTCATCGGGCCTATGAAATCCCTTTAAAATGCAGACAATGACTGCTTTCTTATTATGAATAGAAAACACAAAAAATCCTGTCTTCTTTGTGTATTTTGGACTTCAAAGGTCCTAAAATATGGTTTAATTTTCTATTGGGTCCGGCCTTGTCGCCATCGCAAGTCGCAAAAAGCCCGCTCTTGTGTATTCCCCTTGTATTATGAAACACGCAAAAATCACTGAAAAATAGATGAAAATGGGTTTGGCAGACTTCAAATATTATATATTTCATTTCTAGGACCCTTTCGGGTCTAGGACTCATCACAATTGTTGCTGGCCAATGCTCCCTTCATATTTTCATTATATAATGAAAATACAAGAAATACATTAAAAATTGGGCTTTTGTGGACTTGAATATATATATATATATATATATATATTTTTCTTTCGAAAACCCATCGGGTCTGGGTTCCATCTCTATCACACTACCCCTATTTCCCTTTGTATTTCATTATATAACGAAATACATGGAAAATGCATTAAAAATGGCTTTGGTGCGGACTTCAAAATTTATGAACTCTCAGATATAATGCCGTTGGGTCCAGCTATCAGGTTGTCCATATGTATGTGCATATGCCCCACTTATGGTATAGTGCCGATGCAATATAGCGATGCGATAAATGACAATTGTGCGTCGCTCACTCTATGGGTCTTTTATATAAGATGGCATATGCTCCCTGCCGATGCAACCCACTGATCAGATCATCGACGATCGTTGATCGGTGGTGTCATGCACCCAACTTTAAGTTTTCCTTTCTTCTCGGACGATTGCGATTAGTCACTTAGATCTGGGCCATTAATTGGCCAAACCTAGTGGCTGTTGTTCATTCCTCTGTTTAAGCCTACGATTGTGGGTTTTTTCATGGTTTCAAGCATTTTTGCCTCTCGATAGTGTATTTCCGACCTTCCATGGGCTCTCCTCTGCACTGATTTTGATCATTGGATGATATTTGAGCAAATTTTGACAATTTCAAGAGCATTTTTAGATCCATTGGCATGATTTTACGCAAATTTGGAGACTTTAAGAGCCTATATGGATCCATTTTTGGGCCTAGTGCTAGCAAGGCTAACAATACTAAAAGAGAAATTGGCCTCCGCCCAAATTGTAGTCTTCCCAAAATGGGATGTGGAGCTTCATGTCCATGTTGACACGTCATGTATAACACTAAGAGCGGTGCTAACACAAGAGGGTGGAGACGGATTGGATCACCCTATCGTGTTCGCGAGTCACAGGTTGTCTAAAGAAGAAAAGAATTATTCCACAACTGAACACGAGGGGTTGGCTATGGTGTACGTGCTCCAAAAATACCAACACTATTTGCTAGGGGGACATTTCAAGATGTACACAGACCATTCCGTGCTAAAATACTTGATCAACAAGCCTGTGTTGGGGAGGTGCATATGCAGGTGGCTCTTATTGTTCCAAGAATATGAATTTGATGTCATGGTGAAACTTGGACGCTTGAACGTGGGACCAGATCACTTGTCGCATATTGAGATGGGAGAGGAATCTACTAGTTTGGAGGAAGGATTGCCTAACACACAACTCTTTGCTGTGCGCAAAGTGGACAAACACTTTGAAGATATAATCCACTTTCTGACAATGGGGACTGCGCCGAAGGAATACTGAAGAAATTCTCACTGTAGATTAAACTGATTATGCAATGTACTAAATAAAAATACTTAATCTACTTCTACTATCAAACTTGCGGAAGCTTAATTGATTTGAGAAAGATCAAATAGAACACATACAATAGAGAAGAAGAAACAATCACACATGAAACATAGAAGAATACTTTGGGGAAATCCTCAACTAAAAACCCTGCTATCTATATTATCATACAAGGTGGAAATACATCAAGATTACATAAAGCTTTAGCTCTCAAGCTATCCAGCTCTCAGTGCATCCCTCACTACTGCTCATAGATAGAATAGACAACACATATGCCTTCTCCTCTGTCCTCCAAGCCTCCTATTTCCTTGCACTGTTCCTCTGGGATGATTCACCTTCAACCAAGTGGAACACTGCTCTTACACACTGTAAAACTGCACAATCCTCAAGGAACCTTGTTCCTTCTGCATGGATGAGTTTCATTTATAGCAAAATTCCTCCAACTAATAGTACAATGTCGCTGTCTTTAATCTTAACTAGGTCTTTATCTAAACTGACATGCATGAGTTATTTATGAGAGAATATTTAGTTATCTGGAGTACACTAGTTACATGCATTCATGCATTAACTGACTGAATTCACAATTAGTTCCACAAATTGTTTGGAACTAATTTAACTGGACTTAACTCAATTAACTGAGCTAAATAATTACATCTCAAATACAACTCATCCTTATCTCCTTAATTAAGGGATAACTTCCTCAATCAAAGGGATAACTGATGTCTTCACAAAGACTTCATGTTTGATTTTCACCAACTAATTAACTCAAGATGAATTAATTAATTATTTCCCAAACAACTAGTGAGACTAAATTCAGATTTTAATTTTCAATTTTAATTCAAGGACAAATTAAAATTGGAATATATACTGAAATGCTATCTATAGCAATGCTATTTTTATCATTTCTTGTTGCTATTTTCAACACTCCCTCTCAACAAGAAAGGGATTATCTGTCACCCCGATCCTATCTCTATGGAACTCGAATTTACACTTTGACAATGCCTTATTCAAAATGTCAACATCTTGCTCCTTGGTCAAAATATAGTGCAACAACATGATCCTCCTCGCCACACAGTTTCTAAGATGATGATACCAAATGTCGATATGATTGGACCTGTCATGAAATACTGGATTCTCAGAGAGTTTTATACAACTCTAATTATCACAATAGATCATAGTTGGATCCATCTTCTGATCATACAAACCAACTAGAATTTTCCACATGCAAATGGCCTCACATGCTGCCTGACTTGCAACCATGTATTCAACCTCTGCTGAGCTAAGTGCAAGTGACCTCTGTTTCCTGCTGTACCAAGAAATTGCAACTGAACCAAGGTTGAAAATTCCTCCTGATGTGCTCTTCCGATCTGATGGGCTCCCTGCCCAATCTACATCTGTGAAGCCCTGTAGCTTCACTCCCTCTAACTGTCTGTACCATAATCCGTACTAAGATGTGCCTCTGAGGTATCTCAAAACATGCTTCGCTTCCTTCCAAAACAACTTGGTAGGCTGAACCATAGCTTGATTCAGCTGGTTCATCGCAAAGCACAAATCTGGTCATGTGTTCAATAAATACATCAATGAACCCACAAGCTGTCAATACATAGTAGCTTCTATTACTTCCCCTGAAGTAGCATCCTACTTCCTCCAGTTACTTGCTAAAGGAGTCTGCATGGGCTTTCACTTCTCCATGTGGAATCTCCCGAGTATCTCATTGGTGTACTAGCCTTGAGACAAAAAGACTTCCCCATCCTTCTGCCACACTTCCATTCCTAGAAAGTAGTGCATGAGACCCATGTATTTCATCTTGAACACTCTTGCAAGGTCCTCCTTGCAAGACATGGTCAACTAATCATCAGCTGTCAATATCAGATCATCAACATAAAGAACAATGGTCAACTGCTTACCTTCCACCATGATGTGGTACAAGTTTAAATTTGATTCACTCTTTGTGAAGCCCAACGCAGTGAAGTAGTTTTCGATCATGGTGTACCAAGCACGAGGTACGTGCTTCAACCTGTACAAAGCTCTCTTGAGTCAGCACAGATGCGACTAATGATTGAAGGTATCAAATCCTTTTGGCTGCTCTATGTACACCTATTCTTCAATCTTGCCATTGAGGAATGCAGTCTTCACATCCATCTGATGGATCTTCCAACCCATCTGCGCTGATAGTGCCACCATTGATCTGATAGATGAGTACCTTGCTACAGGAACAAAAGTCTCATCATAGTCAATCCCCTCGACTTGTGAGAAACCACGAGAAACAAACCTTGCCTTATGTTTCTCCACACTACCATCAGCAACTTGCTTTACCTTGTAAAGCCAACGGGAACTCACAACTGACTTGTTCTCCGATCTTGGAACAACATCCCAAACACTATTTCAAACTATGAAATCATACTCCTCCACCATAGCATCAATCCAAACTGGTTGCTGCACTTCTTCCTCAAAGGAAGATGGTTCAGTCTCTACACATTCCCCAACAGGGGCCATGTAATGAGTGCACCACTCAGGTGACCTCCCCTGTTTGCGCTGAGAATATGGCTCTCCCACATTCTCTCTTGCATCCATCAACAATCTATTAGCCTTCCTTGTGTGTTTCCGTCCCTCTCTGGAAGACTCAGCATGAGTGGATGTCTCCACTCCTGGAACCTCTACATGCAGCTGCTCTACATCATTTTGAGGCTCCTCCTCCTTAGGAACCAAAAGTTCCTCCTCTACTTGCAACTTGAGCTCCCTCTCAAGGGAAACTTGCATGGCCTTCAGCTCATCGAACTTAAGATCTCTGTGAACCATTGTCCTCTAACTGGTAGGCAAATACACCCAATAGTTGTGGGGAGTATTAATGTACCCCACAAGTATCCCCAACTCTATTGTCGACTCTAGCTTCTTCTAGGCATCCTTGCTCACATGGCAATAAACCAACGAGCCAAATATCCTGAAATGACCCACATCTAGTCTCTTCCCAGAGAAAGATTCCTCTGGTGTCTTCATCCCAAGTATGCGATGCAAGCTTCTATTCTGCAAGTAAACCGCTATGTTGCATGCCTCAGCCCACAGATGAAGTGGTAGGCCTTGGTCATCTAGCATCACCCGATCTGCCCCCATAATCATTCTGTTCTTCCTCTCGGCTATCCCATTATGCTGTGGGTTATGACGTGCCGTCAAATCCCATTTAATTCCTTCTATAGCACAGACGTCCTTAAACTCTTGAGAGACATAATATCCACCATTGTCACTTCACAAGGCCCTGATATTCTTTCTAGATTCTTTCTCAACCAAGGCTTTGAACTCACAAAACCTTGGGAAGGTTTGATCCTTCTTCTGCATTAAATAGATCTAGCATCTAGAAAAATCATCAATGAAAATCACATAATAGCTTTGTTTAGCAGTGGAGGTTGTCGAGAATGACCCACACACATCTGTATGAACTCACTCCAAGATTGCTTCAACTTGACTATCTCGATCATGAAAGGAAGATTTTGCATACTTACCCAAGGCACAACCTTTGCATGCATCCACTTGCTCAAGTTTACCTTTGGGAAGTCCGGTAGAAATCTGTTGCATGATCTTCAAGGCCCCATGGTGCAAGTGGCCTAACCTTGTATGCCATAACTCGCTAATATCTTGGCTTTGCACCAATTCTACTTTGGAACTCAATGTAGCACAATCATCTACCTCCAACTTGTAGAGATTCTTCACTTGAATCCCAATCCTCTTGGTATGACCTGTGGCTATGTGTCTTAGGAATTCCTTTCCTTTATTGAAGACTACATCATAACCTTTGTCTTCCAACATCGCGACCGATACCAAGTTTTTCTTTAGTCCAGACGCATACTTTACATCTATTAAGTTGATAGAAGCTCCATGCTCCCTCTGAAAAGAAAATATGCCAACTACTGAAACACTATACCTTTCATCATAACCCATCTCTATGAGTATCTTGAGGTATTTCTCCTCCAAGGTATTGAATAAAATTTTATCACCGGTCATGTGGAATGAGGCTCCACTATTAAGAAAATGATCACAATCCATCATCGATGAAACCATGCATGTGATGAGGGTGAAGTCCATCTTGAACTGAGAGGCCAATGCCTCACCTTAAGATCCTTCTAAGGATCCCTTCTTGGAATTTTTCGAATGGGACATTAGTCGCATAATGACCCATCTTGTGACAATTAAAGCATCTCACTTTAGATTTGTCACCCTTCTTCCCTGCATGAGAAGAACTCAATTTGGGATGAGAATCCTTCTCCTTCCCTTTCCTTGCCTTACTCGCTAAGGCCATATTTTATTCATCCTCCTTGGATGAAGAACCATCTCGTGTGTTCCTCCTAATCTCCTCCTGCATGAGATCCGACCATAGTCGTTCCCAATCCGACAGTTTCTCTCTTCCATTCATTGAGTCCTGGTAGCTATGCCAGCTCTTAGGAAGACCGAGGAGAGCAAGACTCACCATATCATCATCGGTTGTCATTATTCCTACACTTCCAAGCTCATCTTTGCAGGTGGTGACCTTGTTCAGATATGTAGAGATCGTGTTGCCCTTTTCACACTTAATTTTCTGAAGCTTGTCTTTCAGCGCCGACTTCCTCTAGTCGTTGCTTTTCTGATATAGGTCCTTCAATGTCTTCCACATTAAAAAAAAGTCTCTTTTCCATGGAGACTCGAGACAATATGGTCTTGAAATCCCTCCAGAAGAATCTTTCTCACTCTCACCACACATTTCTTCTATTCTACCAATTCTTAGGCATTTGCTGTTGCTGGCTTAGGGACTTCTTGATCAATGAAGTCCTTCAAACCATTGTCCTCTAATATGCTTCCATGTGATCCTTCCATGCTATGTAGTTTGAGCTACCATCTAGGGCATACTCGTTTCTCAAGACATTGAACACCATTGGTGAACTTTGAGATGTGATAAGAAATCGATTTTGTACCTACAATCAATAACTTAAACCTTCTAACTTCTCCCTTCATTGTATACTATTCTCTGCTTTGATCACCTTTGCTCTGATACCATGTAGAAATTCTCACTGTAGATTAAACTGATTATGCAATATACTAAAGAAAAATACTTAATCTACTTCTACTATCAAACTTGCGAAAGCTTAATCGATTTGAGCAAGATCAAACAGAACACATATAACAAAGAATAAGAAACAATCACACATGAAACACAGAAGAATACCCTGGGGAAAGCCTCAGCTAAAAACCCTGCTATATGTATTATCATACAGGGTGGAAATAAATCAAGATTACACAAAGCTTTAGCTCTCAAGCTATCCAGCTCTCATTACAATCCCTCACTGCTGCTCATAGACAAAATAGACAACACATATGCCTTCTCCTATGTCCTCCAAGCCTCCTATTTCCTTGCGTTTTTCCTCTGGGATGATTCACCTTCAACCAAGTGGAGCACTACTCTTACACACTGTAAAACTACGCAATCCTCAAGGAAGCTTGTTCCTTCTACCTGGATGAGTTTCAGTTATAGGAAAATTCCTCCACCTAATAGTACAAAGTCCCTGTCTTTAATATCAATTGGGTCTTTGTCTGAACTGATATGCATGAGTTATTTATGAGAGAATATTTAGTTATCTGGAGTACACTAGTTGCATGCATGCATGCATTAACTGACTGAACTCACAATTAGTTCCACAAATTGTTTGGAACTAATTTAATTGGACTTAACTCAGTTAACTAAGCTAACTAACTACAACTCATATACAACTCATCCTTATATCCTTAATTAAGGGATAACTTCCTCAATCAAAGGGATAACTGTTGCATCTCTTCACAAAGACTTCATGTTTGATTTTCACCAACTAATTAACTCAAGATGAATTAATTAATTATTTTCCAAACAGCTAGTGAGACTAAATTCAGATTTTACTTCTCAATTTTAATTCAAGGACAAATTAAACTTGGAATATATACTGAAATGCTATCTATAGCAATGCTATTTTTAGCATTTCTTGTTTCTATTTTAAACAAATACTCCATCCAGTAGAAGAAGGAACTAGTGGTGCATGCGGCTGATTTATTTGTCATCATGGGGCACCTGTACAAAATGGGCAAGATGAGATACTGTGAAGGTACATACCTGAATTTGAAGAAAGTTAGATGCTTGCAGAAGTGCATGGGGGCGCTATAGGAGGACACTATGTAGGACGAGCGACTGTGCAAAATATTCTCTGTGTAGGGTTGTGGTGGCCAACCCTTCATTAGGATTCAAAAGGACAGGTAAGCCATCATGGAGGAACAAGATGCCTTTGAATCCACAAATGATGCCGCAACCCTTTGAAAAGTGGGAAATCGACTTTGTAGGACCTATCAAACCTCAAGAAAAAACGGGTGCATGATACATCATCACTGCGACAAAGTACCTAACTCATTGGGCGGAAGCACAATTGGTCAAAGATTGCACAGCCGCCATGGCTGTGAAGTTTTTGTTTGAACATGTGTTGACTTGATTTGGCTATCCGAAAATCTTAATGAGTGATCATGGTACACATTTCCTGAATGAAACCATCAGCGCACTAACAGAAGAGTTCCCGGTGTATCATCAAAAAATCACACTGTATCACCCACAAGCCAATGGGACAATAGAAGCATTCAACAAAATACTGGACATTTCACTAACCAAAGTATGCAACACACAGCGGAGCGACTAGGACCTGTGCGTACCTACAGTACTATGGGCTTATAGGACAACGTGCAAGAAACTGACGGGACATACACCTTTCTGGTTGGTTTATGACATGGAAGCTATCATGCCAATGGTGTATATTGTACCTAGTCTATGCATAACAATGCTCATAGGTATGACAAACCACGAAACCCTAGAAGAGAGGCTCACACAGTTGGAAGAACTTGAGGAGGAATGGTTCCTGACTGGCTTTCATTAGTAGATGCAAAAGCAGTGTGAGAAGGTCTGACACGATTGCCATGTTAAGTTGCACACCTTCAAGGTAAATGATTTAGTGTTGCTATATGACAATAAGTTTGATAAATTCCCGATAGAGTTCAAATTCATTGGCTGGGACCATACATTGTTAAGGAGGTCACAAACAGAGGCGCAGTATAGCTAGTCAAGCTAAAGGGAGAGCATTTCCCATGCAAAGTGAATTGCAGCCGATTGAAGCCTTACATGGTTGTCCCAACTATCTGACTAGCTGACAGAAGCACAGTATTAACACTCCAAGGATCCAGAAAAAGGTGTGGGACTATAAAAAAATGCAAGGGATACAACACAGATGTAGAGAAGCAGTTCTGACACCGCTATCTCAGAAAAATGCATACAACAGTTCCAGCAGGTGACAGCTCAGTGGGCTGCTGAACTTGCAATAGTTCGAGAAGAGTTGGAAGGCCTCCACACGAAGATCTCTATATTGACTGAGTGACTTGAGGGTGAGTCACGATGTTTGTGTTGGGGGCCTTTTGGGCATGGAATCCACCCCAAGGCATGTTTTGGGGCTTAAAGCCCAAGTTTTGACCAAGTCTTTTGTAAAAGCTCCGCGAATTATGGGCGCAAAGCGCGAAGTTATAATAGAGTCACAAGGTTGTCCGCCCTTAGTTTTGTAATGTAATGTCATCTTGATAGATCTACCCATGGTCCGTGGACCATGTCATTATATAAATAGAGCGAGACTCTAAGTGTATAGGATAGCGAATAACATTAGAGCATGAGAAGTCTAAGTGATCGAGTCAAAATGTAAAATGTGTCTTTGGGTTGTAGAGTAGGCAAAGGCTCCAAAGATGAGTGCGTAGAGGCCTAGTAGTTTACAACTGAGTGCGTAGGGCAGGTCCAGTCTGTAATCATTGGAAGAATCAATAAAGAGAAGTTTACCATATTTCTATGTATCTTTTCCTGTTTTAATGTATGATTGGGTATAATTTACAAGTATACTGTTTATTTGTTGCGCAAAGTCATATGAATGTTTTGTATAAATAAATATAATGTAAGACATCCAAGTACATGAAGGTAATTAACTGGTATAGGAAGATAAGTAAGATCTCAGGTAATATCATAGAGTGTTATTCTAGTAGCACGAAAGCTCCATAGACCCTGGTTAGGGCTGTGCGAAGGCAGTGTATTAAGGCATGAGGCATAGGAAGTGCATGAAGTGACCTACGTGTAGGGATGGAAATTTGGACTAGTTGAACCTCTCAGACATCTCAAGGGTGTGGAAACTTGGTTCCAGTACCCTCCCATACTACTTCGGGTGAGAACTCAATCATCGCTCTAGGGACTGTTGCCGAAAGGGATGTTATAGACATATTTGGGTGCATCAACCCCAAAATTATATGTCAATATATTAGGGCTCATAAACCCCTAAAAGAGTTGTTTCATACCCTAAAGGAACATAGTCATCTGAATACATCATTCCCCAAAAGTTCCATTTGAGAAACCATTTAAAAATTGCCTAAATTGAACCGTATTGATTGCTCCACTAAAAAAGTGCAATGCATACTAAGTGGTACACTACCAGGGTGTGATGCATACTGTTTAGGCCTTCTATAGGGTGCGATGAATGAGGATGGACAAATGTCCAGGACATTTCTCAATTTGTTGTTCATGGAATCTTCTAGAAACTTCTCCTGTGCCACTTGCCTCTCTGAATTCGCCCAAGGATGAATAAGGGATCTAAGAAATCATCTTCAATCCCTTCTCTTGTGGAACCAATTGTAACAAGTGGAATGACACTAATAAAACCCCATAGATGACTCACACCCTTGCAAACATCTATAAATGGATCCCTCATCCAAGAGATCCAAGGGATGGAATATTGTGAATTTCAAGGAAGTGCTGATAGTTTGTAATTGAGGATAGAGCATTGTATTGTTGGAGTGATCTGCTATTTCATGAGGTGAAGAAGGATTGAAGCTGGGAGGATGATGTTGGATCAGACAACTGGGTTGTAATTCTCCTTTCTATTAATAAAGCTCTTCAAGTTTTCTTCCATATGATTGTGCAATTGTGAATGTTTTTATTTGTGAATGATATCATTTGTTCATTATATATCTAATTCTGTAATGTTTATGTTGTAATATATCATGATGCTTTGATGATTCTTTGTTTCCGTACTTGTGCAGGTACTCTCCAAGCATGTTAAGTATGGGGAGGAGTTTCAGGATTTGTCAAAGGGAAAAGAGATCAAGCAAGGGATTAAGTAGAAGTTCCAGGTTGGTCTTATTATGTTTCTCTTATCTATTACACATATAAGAAATGATTGAGTTGCTTTAAATGGTTGTTTCTAGGGTAGCTGCCAAACCTAGAGGGCTAGCATTCTTTAGGAATACTAGTTTTCCCAGAAACAAATTGGCAACTCCATTGGGGAAAGAACAAATGTTTGTTTGTTGTTATTGTTTGTTTTATAAACTATAGATAGAGTCTGAAGATAGCCAGGTAGCCTTCGAACTACTCTTGCTCTGCAATTGCATAGTAGATGAATACTATTTCAGTCGATCTTTGGTTTAGTTTATGAATTGAACATTTGACTTGCAAGCACATCTAGATACCCTTTTGGTCGCTCAGTAACATCTCAAGACATTCCGTCATACTTTGCTCATCATTGTTCATCAAAAACCACCTTAACTAATTGAAAACAACTCCACCTTTGAGCCAAAACCCATTTCAGTTGCGCTCCTTGGACCATCGCACTGTCTTCCACTATGATTCAGTATGAATCGTAACTCCCGAGTGTAGTGAGTGTGATGCATCTTAGTTTCTGTGAAGCCTAGGTGCGATGATTGACTAAACTCTTTTTCCATCTAGAAATTGAGGGTTTTTGACCTTGTTTTCAGTTTTGTTTGGTTGTTTTGCTGAATATGAACAATGTCTTTTCACTGAAGCTTATTTGCATCACTTAATTCAACCTCACTTAGACTAGGATTGTTAAATGTTTTTTATTTATTACTTTATCATTTGCAAACTTTAGTCGAAAGTTGTTTTTTTTGTCAATTGATCTTTGTTGAAAGAAGTGTCGTAAAGTCGTTCCTCTTTTGAATTCTGAATTGTCATAAAGTCCTCATTCATTAAATATCAGTTGATTTATATGTGCATATGATTTGTCTTTTCATTTAAAGTGTCGTATTTCTTCATCTCTTTAGAATGAAAAGTGTCATAAAGTCTTCCTTTTCATTTAAGAGAAATTGTCGTAAATCATCACTTTTATGAAGAGAGATTTTTCGTTGTTTGTGCATTAATTTTCCTTTCTGTATCATTCACATTAAAGGAAAATGAAAAGAAATACATGAATTTTGCATTATTCATATTAAATTTTGTGAATTCTTGATAGGAATAGCTATGGAAATTGCATTAGATGTTCTCCTTTCTCTTTGTCAAAGATCTTATTGCTCTATCCTTTAGTAGCTAAGGTTTTAATCGTTCAAACTAAATCAAAAGTTTGTTTATCATGATAGTTGCATTTTAGGAATTGTGAACATACATCATGTGGTGAACCATCAAAGGCAAATTTTAAAGAAGATAAACTTAAAATTAACCTCAACTAACTTAACAACGCTTTGGAATTTAACACAACACATCTAGAGTTCTAGGCTAGAGACGTGTTCCAGTGTCGCTAAAACTAGGGGCTATTATTTTCATTGAAGGTTGGGTGATTCCTCCTCTTTGATACGATAATTGCTAGCATGGACTTGTGCTCCCCATACCGTCGTGAATATATTGGGAGGCCACAATAGGCTTAAATCCTTTATCCATAGGAAACCGAGTCTACCGCCTTATTGATTGCAATGCACTGAACAAAGCATTCAGGAAGATTGACTGCCATACATATGTCCTTGGTAATTCCTCTTTAATTTATCACCAAGGTGTATATTACAGTTTTGTGATTGGTTTGGTAATCCCTTTGTCTAGATTTTCCAGAGTAGTCACTTTCATTCCTTTTCAACTCTCTGAAAGAAAAGGTCCATCTGAGCACTTTTCCTTTTAGGCTCATTAAAAATCGAAGGCAAATCGAGTCATCTTCAGCTTTTTCTTGACTCTTTAAAACAAAAAACTAAGTTGCGTCTAAAGTGTCGTTAAAATTAATTGAACGTGAATAACATCCCTATTCCTTAGTTGATCTTGGTTTGAACATATGGCAAAAAATCCAGAGTCCACCGATCAAGGAATCCCTTTTGATGGAAATCATAGTCCTTTTCCTTCTCTCGGAAATATTGGTGCTCCTTATATGGCTACATTGTCCCTTCTATGATTTACCATTGGCCTACCAATATGGATGTTTTCAACCTCTTTGGCTCAAAATGTCATGATTTCCCCATAATCGAATACACCTCCAACTGGAAAATATCAACCTCCAGTTGATCCTAAAGTTGACCCTTTGCCTTCTTCCTCGTTTGTTTCTCCCTCCCCCTCTTCATCTTCGCTTGGTGAAAGTATTGGTACTAGTAACCAGGTGGCTAAGAAGAAGAAGAAAGGGAAGAAGAAGAAGAAGAAGCCAATTCAGCAAGGGGGCAACCAAGCAACCATTGCTTTGAATGCAACATCTAATGAAAATCTGTCCGTTAAGCCTCACAAAGTCAAATATCCATGCAAAATTTGTGCAGGAGACCATGTTCTTCGAAATTGTCCTGATATTCCTTAGATCTTAGAAGAATGGTCTTCACGTTCACATCATGTCATGTCATCAACCTAGGGAGATCATGTTGATGACATACCATCAACTAGTGATAGTAAAGTTCATAGACAGAAGGGAAAGGTCAAGATTCCATGTAGGTTATGTGAAGGTAACCATTCCCTTCACCTTTATCCCTTTTTGGATGAAGCCAAAAGAGCATTGGATAACCATCCTACTTCACTGCAGCGATTTGCATCTGGTTACAGGAAACTCTCCCTAAATCCTTCACTAATTGAAGAAGCGAATGGCCAAAATCAAGCGTCGGTCGAAACCACTCTCTCTGAAAGTGAATCCTATGAGTCTATACCCAACCAAAATCAATAGGTTGAGGTAACGATTGACCCAATTTCACCTTTAGCTAATCGTACCTTTCCCGAAGAGAGTGAAAATCATACCACTCAAGTTATTTTTGTTTCCTTAGATTCAAATGAGCTTGGGGGTAGTCCACTTGTTCCATCAAGATAGGAGGAAAATCCTCTAGTTATTGTAACTCAAGGGGTTAATTCTCCTGTTTCTATGGTACCCCCTTGAAGTAGTCTAGTCACTTCCTTTGATTGGAATCGACTGGTAGGATTCTGCCTTCCTTCTTATGTGCCTTTCAAGATCATAGTACAAGTTTGTAAAATGATTGTTTCTGGCACTATTATAGATGAAGGTGCATCAGTGAGTATCCTTTCCTCAATTTCTTGGCAAGTGCTTAGTTCGCCACCACTTGTGACTATTACACAAAATCTGTTGGGCTTTAACAAAGGAACCAGTCGACCATTTACAATTTTCTTTTTGGGCGTGACTATGTTTATCACATGGGAGCTATTGTTTCAACACTCTTTTGAGTGATTTGTTTCTCGCATGAAGGCAAGATTGTCACTGTTGACCAAATTTCATTTCCCAGTCCAAATATAGCTCTTAGTCAACCATCGTCCCTAAATGGTCCATTTATACCAATGGTATCATCCCCGCCACAGGTTAATTATGTGGCAACTTGTTCTATACCTACATCAACTAACAATCAATTTAGTGATGTTGTACATCATGTACTGGGGGAATTGGAACCAGATCTTTCCTTCATGACCACTTATGAGTTGTGAACCCCAAGGGTACCCAAGGATGGTTGTCGTCTTGTGTCAACCTCGTTAAAAAATGAAACATGCCTCTGAGGATATTTCCTTGTCTTGTGTCAAGCTCGTAAAAAAATGAAACAAGGATATGAGGATGGTTCTTTTACTGTATCAACCTTGTTAAAAGATGAAACAGGCCCCTGAGGATAGTTCGTTGTCTTGTGTTAACCTTGTTAAAAAATGAAACCAAGGGGTCTTCAAGGATAGTTCATTGTCTTGTGTCAACCTCATTAAAAAATGAAACCAAGGGTCTCTGAGGATAGTTTGTTGTCTTGTGTCAACCTCGTTAAAATATGAAACAAGGAATCTGAGCAGATTTCCTTATCTTGTGTCAAGCTCATTAAAAAATGAAACAAGGACCCTAGGAGAAAAGTTCCAAGTTGAGTCTCTGATTAGATCTCATAAAATCCCTGTCAAGTCTTTCACTTGATCTCGTAAAAGAACCTTCATTCCATCCACCTGATAGCCATGAGTAGTCTACTTAGGTGAATGTAATGAAGCTTGGGGGGCATGCACCTAATGGTGAAGATAAGTTTCCCTATAGGTTAGGTGATTGGTCTATCACACCATTCACCTTTGTCTATTTGGAAGAAGCCAAATAGGTGTTGGATAACCGTCCTGCTTCACCACAATGATTTCCATCTAGTTATAGGAGACTCTCCTTTTCATCATGCTGGGGGCATGTAAACCAATTCAAGCATATTTTTTCGTTTTAAGCTTGTGTAAAAAAGAAACTAAAGCTAAGCATATTTTATTCATTTCAAGCTTATGTAAACATGAAATCAAATCCAAGCATAGTTCCCCATGGTTCAAGCTTGTCTAAAAATGAACCCATTTTCAATTTCTAACCCTTTTGATTGCCATTTTGTTAGCCTTTTGAGTCTTGGTTGTTTTCATCTCATCACCACCATCTCTTTAGCTGATCATACACTTTCACTTGGTTGTTTTACCATTTTTGAGGAACAGTTGCAACGAGTGGTCTTATTAGACAACCTCTTCACGTAAATCAACATGTTTTGAGAAGTTCCAACATCACTAGAACCAGTTGCTACCCTAGACATCACTCATTCCTTAAAATAGAGTCCTCTTTAAACCCTTTTCAGACTTGTTAAACATGAAAAGATTGTCGAGCACTTGTCCTTTCTAGCTCGTTAAAGTATTGGAAATGTCATCCCTCCTGTATTATTTTTATCCTTTTCTGGACCGGAGGGATTACTTTATGAAAAAGAACTTATGGAGTTTTATTTTCGTCCCTTTTCAAACTCTCTAAGCATGAAAAGGACTGAGTTATTCTTGTCACTAAACTCATTAAAATAATAGTGAAAAACTTGTCCATCTAGACAAGATCGAGTTTCATTGTCACTAGACTCGTTAAAACATTAAATAGCGACAGATTTGTCTAAAGGGCGAATTATAGAACAAGCATATGTTATCCTCCTCAAGCTTGACAAAAATAAAGAGGTACTGGTCAACAATGACTAGGGAAAAAGGGGAAAGACTTGAATAATTTATGGTAGCAAGTCACTCTTGAATATGACAGTTTCACTTCATCTCCATGATTGAGTTGGGTTGGGTTATTCTGTTCACTGGTCATCATACCATTGGTCTTTCATACTATCCATCTTTTGGGGTTAACGCTACCAATTCATCTGAGTGTCACTGACATGTTCAAGAGAAGTCATTCAGTTGAGAAATCACCATCCAGTTAATGTCTCATACGCTGTAATACCTCTAACCTTCATTTTTTTCATGACCGCCACTCTTGAACCTTGTGTCGTTAGTTCAATTTCACCTCCAGAAATCATTTGCTTCATTTCATGTCATAGATGTGGGATACATCAAGGCACTCCTACGATGAGTTGCTTCTTGTCGGCATCAGCTCATTATCCAAGGAGTTGACTTAGAAACAACCCTTTCAGTGCTTTGAAGCTTGCATACATCAATGGCAAGTTTCTCACTTTTGACGACAGGTAGACATCAATGGCCTTCGACAGAAATATTTTGCGTGGTGTTCGATATCAGATCATATATTCAGACCACGTGAATTGTACTATAGTACCTTGAGGATCATTATCATTCTTGGTGATTCCTCTTGCGCCTATTAACAACTCACATCATTGGCTGGTAATCAGACGATGTCTTTCCATGTTCGACTTCAAAAAACATCTCTTCACATGGTTTGACTTGTACATCAAGCGAAGATTGAACGAGTTTGAAGACCTCGATCTAGTTTCATCCATCTGAGCTGTGATATATTCAGGAATGTAAAGACATCAAATGTACAAAGGCTTTACATAGATGGTCATCCTAATCATGGATTGCGACTCTATATCTGTAGAATCAGGAGTCTGTATTTGCAGACGACTATATGAACTATGTACATGAAATGAAATTTATAGAGATGTGGATGGGAATACCTCCCTCAGTTGGATCATGAAAATCATATTATGATGATGTATTGTATTGTAACTTATCCAGGTCACCTTCTAGTTTGAAACTTCGGGTCCTCATGATAAAGCATTTCATCTGATATGAATATTTACAACCTCATGCTTTAGGGGGAAAATATTATAGATATATTTGGGCACATCAACCCCAAACTTACATGTAGATGTATTAGGGCTCATCAATCCATAAAATATTTGTTTCATACCCTAAAGGAACATAGTCATCTAAATACATCATTCCCCAAAAGTTCCATTTGAGAAACCACCCTGAAATTACCTAAATTGAATTATATTGACTGCTCCACTAGCAAAGTGCGATGCATACTGAGTGGTACACTGCGAGAGTGCAATGCATACTATTTAGGCCTTCTATAGGGTGAGATGGGTGAGGATGGACAAATGTCCAGGACATTTTCAGTTAGCTGTTCACAGAATCTTCTAGAAAATTCTCCTGTGCCACTTGCCTCTCTGAATTCGCCCAAGGATGAATAAGGGATCTAGGAAATCATCTCCAATCCCTTCTCTTGTGGAACCAATTGTAACAAGTGGAATGAAACTAATCAAACCCCATAGATGACTCACACCCTTGCAAACATCTATAAATGGATCCCTCATCCAAGAGATCTAGGGGCTAGAATATTGTGAATTGCAAGGAAGTGCTGATAGTTTGTAATTGAGGATAGAGCATTGTATTGTTGGAGTGATCTTGCTATTTCATGAGGTGAACAAGGATTTAAGTTGGGAGGATGATGCTGGATCAGACAACTGGGTTGTAATTCTCCTTTCTATTGATAAAGCTCTTCAAGTTTTCTTCCATATGATTGTGCAATTGTGAATGTTATCATTTGTGAATGCTATCATTTGTTCATTATATATCTGATTCTGTAATGTTTATGTTGTAATAGATCACGATGCTTTGACTGTTCTTTGTTGCTGTACTTGTGCAGGTACTCTCCAAGCGTGTTAAGTATGGGGAGGATTTGCAGGATCTGTCAAAGGGGAGAGAGATCAAGCAAGGGATTAAGTGGAAGTTCCAGGTTGGTCCTATTATCTTTCTCTTATCTATTACACATAAAAGAAATCATTGAGTTTCTTTAAACAATTTTTTCTAGGGTAGCTGCCAAACCTAGAGGGCTAGCATTCTTTAGGAATACTAGTTTTCCTAGAAACAAGGGCCAATAGTATTGGGATTTGTTTGGCTAATTAACTTCATGCCTGGGTCAAGCCCTAACAAGCCAACAATGCACTACTATTCTATTTAGCACTTATGTCTGGTGGTTGATTTGTGGATGAAATGCAATACTCTTATTTAAATTCGTCTCCTTGAGTTCCCATACACTTGACCAGAACTTCCCGACTAGTCAAGAATCTTGATCAGAAATAATAGAAGTGGGCAACCCAAAGTGAACCCATACATTTTGGAACAAAATCTTTGCAGTTTGTTCAACTGAAACCTATTTCTTACATGACATCAACACACACATTTTTCTAAAATGATCCACAATAACATGTAGATAATCATGACCTTTCATATGATTTTGTGGCCCCCTACAAAATCCATAGAAATACTTTCCTAAGGATGAGAAGGAATATGAAGTGGAGTGTACAAACCCAATTTCCTATTGCTAGGATTGCTAGTAGCACACATGGAACATACTTTATATATCTTAAAATAGTTCTATTCATATGATGCCAATGGCAATATCTCTAAATTTGTGCAACTCTTTTTCCTACACAAAAGTAACCAACAATAAGAGAGGTGTGGGCTTCCCCTATGCCATTGAATCTTTCACCCCGTGGAATGCATAAATTTCTAATAGGATACAACATTTTTTTTATGAAAATGATAATCCAACTCTTCAACATGATTTCCTTGACTCAAAGTTGCATAAACATCTTTAAAATCATCATCTTGAGCATACTCTTCAATATAACTTCCAGGCATGATTGAGTTATTCTTAGGAATGATAGATGCATTAACAATAGGCTTTGATAACATATCGGCAATTTTTTTGTATATACCTTTCTTGTACATGATTACCAAATGAAATTATTGTTTGAATCCCATCCACTTGAAATGTCTAGCTTGTTGTAGCTTGGTTTGTGATTGTAAATATTACATAGGTTGATGGTCAGTATGAATAATCATTTCTTTACCCATCAAATAATGCGTCCATTTCTTCACGCTTTGTACGAAAGCATACAACTGTTTATCATAAGTTGGATAGTTAATTACCACATTGGTAAAGGTTTCAGAATGATAACAAATAGGCTTACTATGTTTCTTGAAAAATGCTCCCATGGCATAATTGCTTGCATCGGTTTGAATCTCAAATGGCTGCTTAAGATCTGGAAGTGATAGAACTAGTGTTGTACTAATTTTCTATTTAAAAGTGTCGAAGGGATTCTGCTGCTTGCATCCGCACTGAAATACATTTTCCATATTTGTCAAAGCATGTAATGGTGCTGCAATGAGTGACAAGTTAGCTATAAATTTACTCCAATATTGGGATGCTCCCAAAAAGCTCTTAACTTCTGTTACATTGTTTGGTTTAGGCCAATTCACAATGAGTTCAACTTTTGAGGGTTCAATATTCAATTCACCCCCTCCTACAATATGACCCGAATAAACCAAAGAGGTTTTCCCAAATTGACACTTAGACATCTTCAAATACAATTTGTCTTTTTTCAAGACATCTAAAACTTGTTCACATGTTTGACATGACTTTTGTGAGTCTTACTAAAAATTAGAATATTAGCTAAGTAGACTATGAAAAAATCATTAAGGAATGGTCTCAACACATCATTCATAACTCTCATTAATGTTGCAGGTGCATTGCAATGCTCAAATGACATAAATAACCATTCAAACAAACCTTGTTTTGTCTTGAAAGAAATTTTCCAAATATCATCTTTAGCAATCTTTATATGATGATAACCACTTCTCAAATATAACTTAGTGAAGTAAATAACATCCTTTAAATGATCTAGAAAATCATTAATATGAGGAGAGGATAATGTTTCGTTACCATGATCTTGTTCAAAGCTCTAAAATACACACATATGTACCATGTACCATCCTTTTTTGGAACAAAGACAATATGAGACCCACAAGGAGATGTGCTAAGACTAAAGACCCCTTTTTCAAGTAGCTCTTGAATTTGCTTCTTGATTTCTGCATTCTCCAAAACTTACATTCTGTACATGCTAATATTTGGAAGTGGTGCATCTTACTGCAAATGAATCTCATGTTGGATTCCTCTTTTAGGAGGCAACCCTTAAGGTTCTTGAAACATCTTGTCATAAGCGTTAACAACTTCAACCAAATCATAATTAGGGGAATTTGGAGGTCCAAAATGGGCCTCGTATGGAAATTATAAAATAATAGTGGAAATAATAAAATAAGATTAGATTACATTATCAAATTTTAGAGGGGAAATAGAAAAAACTACTTTTTCAACTTGTATTTTCAACTTATCTCCCAATTGGTTTACTCATATTTCAAGCGGGAACACTCATTGGATGCATAATTTGATTCCTCATCAAAGGAGTACCCATGTTGCATACTTTCTATGGACCCTACTACATAGAAAATGAGGAATATATGAAAAACTTGATTGCATGACCCCTTTTTCAAGTAGGTCTTGAATTTTCTTCTTGATTTCTGCATTCTCCAAAACTCACATTCTATACATGCCAATATTTGGAAGTGGTGCATCTTGTTGCAATTGAATCTCATGTTGGATTCTTTTTTTAGGAGGAAACCCTCTAAGTTCCTGAAGCATCTTGTCATAAGTGTTAACAACTTCAACCAAATCATACTTAGGGGAATTTTGAGGTCTAAAATGGGCCTCCTAAGGGAATTATAAAATAATAGTGGAAATAATAAAATAAGATTAGATTACATCATCAAATTTTAGAGGGAAAATAGAAAAAACTATTTTTTTCAGCTCGTATTTTCAACTTATCTCCTTATTGGTTTACTCAAATTTCGAGTGGGAACACTCATTGGATGCATAATTTGATTCGCCATCCAAGGAGTACCCATTTTGCATACTTTTGATGGATCCTCCTACACGAAAAATGAGAAATACATGAAATACTCACCCCCCTACAATCATCTATATATGGATCCCTCATCACAGAGATCCAGAGGCTGGAACCTTGTATCTTGTAGAGAAGCGTTGTTGGTTTTCTGGTGAAAATTCATAGTGTTGGGTGATCTAAGCTTTACTTGAGGTGAAGAAGGGCTTTCTTGCTGGAGGATCATGCTAGGTCAGAACTATTGGTTGTAATCCTCTTGCTATTCTTGATATTAATAAAGCTATTCAAGTTTCCTCCATATTCTTGTATGTTTGATTATATATGCATTTGTATTTTTAATACATATATGGTCCTACATTATTCATGAATATAGATCTCTGTTCTTCAATAGTAGTATGCTTCTTTGATTCAATAGGTGCTCTTTGAAGTTGGGCAGACGAAGAAGAAGCAGAAAAGATCTATTAGGAAGGAGAGGAATCAAGTAAGGAACCAAGTGCAAGACTAAGGTTGGTGTACTTTGTTCCACTCTTATCTATTTTCATAAAGGAAAATCAAAGTAATCTTTACTTGTTTGTTTCTAAGATAGCTACCAGTCTTAGTGGAAATAGCAGCTCCGAGTGGACACTATTCCCCATAACACATGGTTCTCTTGGAGCTACATAACATAATTGCATTGGAAATTGACTTGCTCCATTGTACTCTTGGTAAACTTCCTTCAACCTTGGTAATGATGGACAATGTTTAACATCATCTGATTTTGCATGGACAACACAAATATCAACATCTTATTTTTCTTCATCTTGCATTTTGAACCATTCTACTTGTTTGGTTAGATTTCTAAGAATTTTTGTTTTAAAATCATCAAACAAATTTCCAAGTTTAGCTTGGCTTACCAATCTTGATGTTGATTTACCTACTCTTTCCTTTGCTTTTGATATGTGTTTTCATGTTTCACAAATTTCCTCAAATGATGATTGATATACATCACCTCTACTCATGAGATTAAGGAGATCAATTAATTCATCCCTAATTGCTCTAAGTAAGAGAGTTTTTAGTGTGTTGGATCCTAAATGATGTAGTTTTACCATCTTAACATTATACACGAACCTCTCTATTAGATCCTCTAGACTCTCATCTTCTCTTTGATTCATTCTAAAGATTTCTTCTTTAAGATCATGATCTTTATATTTTTCTAGAAATATATTTTGCATATCATTTTATGATCTTATTGAATTAGTCCCTAAACTCATGAACCATTTAAGAGATCTATCCTTCAATGTTGCCAAAAATAATCTCAGGTTTTGAGTTTTTAATAAGTAACCATGATCTACAAACAATTTCATTCAAAGAGAAAGGTTTCTAGATCCTCTAAACTTAGACCATGAAATTTTGGAAGAAAAGATGGAGGGATGTTCTTCATGTGCACACTACCATCAATATCTTGAATGGGAAATCTGAGAGGATCTTAATAATTTTCATCATCTCCATCCATTTCTTCTACATTATTTACCACCTTCTTATTATACCTACAAAAGTGAATGTGATGTGGATCTTACTGCACCACATGATCAAATGGGGGATGGGTTGGTGTTGGAGATTTTTTGTTTTGTTTTTGTTTTTATAATTGAATGAAAAAACTAATGCAATGCACTTTTCTGTTTTTGAAATGAAATATGCCTAATGCAATTATTTTTCAATTTTGGAAAAGTAAAAAGAAATGAATCAAATAGGGAATAAAACAATGCATACTTTGACACCTCCCCGACAACGGCACCAAAAAGTGATGGGCCTCGGTATTGCAACAAGAATGCTGCAACTCCCAAGGCTACTGATTTTAATTATCAACCTGGGGTTCGTAAAAACTTAAGAGGTATCGACACTATATGTGCAAAATACAATGTGTCCTTCCTTTTCTTTCATGATGTAATGGAGTGCATGTACTAAATTCAAATCCTAAACTAATTTCACAAAATGAAATGTTCAAAATGGAAACTTAACCTATTGCAAGAAAGAAAGTACAAGGAAAAGAACCTATTCTAATTGCATAAATATCATGACCTAAATGTAAAAGAAACCTATATTAAACCTATTTATCACATGTTATGATTTAAACTAACTGATAATGGAGTCTAATCTAGGGAGTATTAACTGTTATGTGCATGTGTGAATATAAAAGGGCTCTTTTTTAAATCTTTTTCTTTTAAATGAAAATGCTAATTTTCCTTGACCTTTGGCTAGGGAGACAAGTGTGGAACAAGAGGGTTAAAATGGTGTTGATGGCATGTAGGCCATGGAGAGGCCTAATCTCATCTTCAATAATAATTTTTTCAATTCGGGCTCAAAATTGGCTTTCATACCGGATGCAGATTTCCTACAGGATGCTATAGTGATTTCCTACAGGATCCCCTGATTTACTACAAGATGTTACAAATTTACTATATGAAATTATAATTCATCAAATGAACAAGAAAATCAAATCCCAATTAGATGAAAAAATTCTTTTTATTAACTGGGATGTCTTAGGTCCCCATTCCAAGTGGAATCACTCAAAAAGACCTCTATTAACCCATGCTAAAAAATAGAAAAAACATTACTAGTTGAAAATCTAGAAATTCGAGAACTAGTGAGCTAGTAAATCTAAAAAATTCCTAACCTAATCAAGTGAAAATTCAATGGTGTAACTTTTGTTATGAACTAGATTTTTTTTTGCCTAATTCAAGTGGAAACAACTCAAGTGAAGCTCATTAGCATGCTCTAAAAAAATAGAAGAAATTTACTGTTCTTTGCCACAAAGAAGTTCCATAAATCTAGATTTGGGAATAAGAAGAGTAATCCAAGAAGCTCAATGATTAGTATGAACTTTCAAAGATTTTCCAAGGATGAGATAATTCTTGTGATCCTACAAAATAACATACATCAACCATTTAACTCAATCCTACAACAAGAAATCATTGATACTAAATGAAGAAATAGAAAAAAAATAAAAACAAGAGATGCAAGTGAATAAGCAGTGAAAAGAAGGAAAGAAAATGATAAAAAAGGGCTCTAAGGCTCTTGGTATGGCTAAACCCAAGGAAAATCAGAGACCTATGGAGGAAAACAAGATTTATAAGTTGAACATGACACCAATCTTCATTATTTTCATCCATATAATTACATACTTGCAATAAAATACAATGGAGCTGCAAAAATACAAGCTCTCTCCATAATAACACTAATGAAAATCTCTTCCTATAGGAAAATTTGACCTAATAATTATACAAAATGATTAGATATCATTCCCCATGAAAGGAGGAAGATTTCCCCACCAAAATCCCTTGATTAGTGGATCTCATCCCCAATACTAAGAATCTGCATTAAATGGCAGGGAATACATTCCTAGATTTTCTCAATCATTGGAGTTCCACAATCTGTGCCATAATTCCATAATATATTGTTGATTTATTATTTATTATTGATCCTGCTATAGCAGGGAGAAAGTCCCTAAATTATCTCCTCCTCTAAATGTTCATAATCTGCCCAATATTCTCATAGTATTCCATACAATAAATAATATTAGGCACAAATATGGAATTATTCATAAACCTTCCTAATGAATATATTAAAGTTAAAAATACATTATCTAATGCAAGAAGAGAGGTTTAATATTCCGAAGGATGGTTAGATGGACCTTAATTTATGTTTAATTTATAGGCATGGGCCTTAATTTATGTCTAATTTAGAGGCCCATTAGTAGCAGACGATCATTTTGCAGACATCATACACTTTCTGACTACAGGAACGACTCCAGAGGGGTACAACAACCAACAAAAGAAGGAAATGGTGGTGCGCATGGCATATTTTTCTGTCAATGCAAGTCACTTATATAATATGGGAGTGGATGAGATATTGTGATGCTATGTTCCTAAGTTTGAACGAATTAGCATCCTAGACGAAGCTCATGGAGGGGTTGCAAGAGGAAATTATGCAGGAAAAACAACAGAGCAGAAGATTTTACGCACTGGGTTGCGCTGGCCAAAACTGCATAAGGATTCCAAAGCTTATTGTAGGGCATGCAATGCATGTTATAGGATGGGAAGGCCATCGTGAAGGGACGAGATGCCTCTGAATCTGCAAGTGTCATTGCAGCCATTTGAATAGTGGGCAATTGATTTTGCAGGACCGATTCAACCTCCAAGAAAAAAGATGGGTGCACGGTATATCATCACCGCAGCTAAATATTTGACCAGATGGGCAGAGTTGAAACCTATAAAGGATTGTACAATGGCAGCAACAACAAAGTTCCTATTTGAATATGTGTTGACCAGGTTCAGTTGCCCGAAGGTGTTGATGAGTGATCACGGTACGCACTTCCTTAATGAAATGATCAATGCACTGATAAATGAATTCCAAGTTTATCATCAAAAGAGCACACCATATCACCCTTAGGCTAATGGGATAGTGGAAGCATTTAATAGATATTGGAGAATGTGCTAACAAAGTTTTTCAATGTGTAGAGGAATGATCGGGACGTGTGCATAACAACGGTGTTATTGGCTTATAGAACTACTTATAAGAAGCTGATTGGACAGACCCCTTTTCGACTAGCCTATGGCGTAGAAGCTGTGATGTCAGTGGAGTACATTGTTCTTAGTCTACAGGTAGTAGCGTTCATAGGTATGACAGATCATGGAGCCTTAGAAGAGAGGCTCGCGTTGCTGAAAGAGCTGGAAGAAGATAGATTCTTGGTTGGATTCCATAAACAAGTTGAAAATGAGCATGAAAAGGCATGGCATGATCAGCACATCAAACTACACACCTTCAAGGTAAATGATCTGGTTTTATTATATGATAGAAATTTTGAAAAATTTCCAGGAAAAATTCAAATGAATTGGCTAGGGCCATATGTGATCAAGGAGATTACCAATGGTGGAGCAGTCCAGCTTATGAAATTGAATGGAGATCCATTTCCTAAGAAGGTCAATGGTAGCCATTTGAAGCCATACACCAGGGATCTGGCAAGATATCTATATGATAATAGTATAGTATTAGTGTTGGAAATAATGCTGAGAGGGGGGGTGAATCAGTATTATCTGGTCAATTATTTTCTTTTTCAAACCCAGAACATATACGCTACTTCAGTTAGAGAAATCCGCGTATATATATGCAACTACAGATAAGGAAACCCACGTATACCATACAAACTTATAATTTAAAATATTCTACAGATGTTGAACATTAATCTGTGCATCAGGATCATATAAACAGTAACCAGGAACAGAAAATAGAGCAGAAGACAATCACACACAAGAACACAAGATATAAGGTGGA
>APFE031095559.1:0-14405 GCA_000404065.3 Pinus taeda | reverse complement strand
AAAGTCTATACTTATTACCTTGTTCATCTTCATCACTATTTGAAAATCCATCACTATCTTCATGAGTGTAATAGCTTTCTTATTTACATTATGTTTCTTGTTCCATCTAATAGGTTCCTTACCTTTATGAGGACACTTGGCAGCATACTAATCGACTCTTCCACAAGCAAAACATTTGAAAGGTAACTTACCTCTGAATCTTCTAGCAACCCGTTGAAGGTTCTTGACAAAATTTGATTCTTCCTCTTCTTTTGACATATGTCCTGAGTCATAAGAATCTCCTTTTCCTGAGGCCTTGAATGTGGCTTCTCTTTTGTCTGATGGTCCCCCTTTCCTCATTTCATAAGCGGTTAGAATTTCGTGTAGTTTTGACATGGTAATTTTCTGTAGATTCTCCTTTTCTTCTATTGCAGAAACTTTTGATTCAAACTTAGAAGACAAAGACCTCAGAACCTTTTCAACCACACACCCAAATTTTTCATACAATTAACAATCTCATCTATGCGTAGGAAATAGTTAGCCACACTTTCATCATTGTACATTCTAAGATTTTCATATTGAATTCTGAGGGTTTGAAGTTTTTCTCTTTTTACCTATTCATCTCCTTCATAGCTCAAAACGATCTTGTCCCATATTTATTTTGTGGTTTTATACTGCATAACCTTGACGAATTCTGATTGAGATAGACATCCTAATTGAGTATTGATAGCCTTTGCATTAGTTTCAAACTGCTTCTTCTTAGCCGGATCTGTAGGAGTTGCTGATGCAAAAGTGTACCCTGTATCTATGATATCCCAGACTTCTGTACCAAGAGATTGAAGATAGGTTATAACTCTTACCTTCCAATAGACAAAGTTGGTTCCATTAAAAATTGGTGTCCTCATTGATGCTTCTCTCTCGTAGTTGCTCATGATGATAAATCTTTCTTCAGGCGATCAAGCTTCTTCTGAAGGACCCGCTCTTATACCAATTGTTGGAAATAATACTGAGAGGGGGGGTGAATCGGTATTATCTGGTGAATTATTTTCTTTTTTCAAACCCAAAACATATACGCTACTTCAGTTAGAGAAAACTGCGTATATATATGCAACTACAAAGAAGGAAACCCGCGTATACCATACAGACTTATAATTTAAAATATTCTATAGATGTTCAAAATTAATCTGTGCATCAGGATCATATAAATAGTAATCAGGAACAAAAAAATAGAGCAGAAGACAATCACACACAAGAACACAAGATATAAGGTGAAAACACAATGTGGGTGAAAACCACCTACTGCAATATGTCTCTATATTTTCAATTAGAAACTTCTTTTTACAATGATTATGTACTAGTGCAGTCCTTTACCAGTACGCAAGCTGCTACCTGTAGAGAGCTACAACCCTCTCTCGTTTTCCAGCTTCTCCTGGAAGGGAGCTACAACCCCCTTAGTTCTTGTACTAGTTGATATACTAGTACGCAGGCTGCTACCTGCAGAAGACTACAACCTTCTCTTCCTTCCAGGGACCACATTTCATAAATTTTTAGACTGGATCCACAAATAACATCAATCAAACATCAATAATTTCTGCATCAACCAATCACCTTTTCACCAATCAATATTGAATCAAAATAAACACTTCTCTGACGACTGTACCCAGATCATAATAACAATAATCACATCCCACTTTTGAACCCAGAACACTGTAGCAATAAACAGAAGCAGCTAGAACATAAATCAAGAGATGTATGCTACTTCACTATTCTGAAACTTGCGTACAGATCTATAAATTCATTCTTTCAAACATTCAGATATTAGTTAACCCAGATTATCAGATTTATAGATCAAGAGTGCACCACATATCATAGATCAAAATCATATAGAGATACCACTATTCCAGCCTTAAGATTTTGACCCATCAATAGAACTTATCCTGCTCCTTGTGCTCAGGTTCCTTCTTCATTCAGATCTAGATCTGCACCATAACCCAATCACAGTATTCCAGATCTAGCAGTTTATCAGATATTCAATAATTCAGAAGATGCCTTGCTAAATGATCTCCTTCCTCTTTTATAGCCTTAGGCCATTCACAATACCACGAACCAAAAACCATTACAATTGAATACCATGGACCCAATACTTTGGATCAACACTTATGACGAGATACCATGGCCCAAAATCATAGGTTCAAATACCAAGGACTAAATACCGCGGACCAAAACCATAGGATCAAACACTATCGGACTAATACCATGAACCAACCATAAGATTTCCCATGTTCGTGCATTTTTCTCTGCATGAAAGTGCGTGAACTTTTCTTTGCATGAAAGTGCGTGAAATTCCGTGAACTAGAAAATAACTTTGCTGCACTATAATTTATCATCTGACATGAGTGGGTTGCCATCAAGTACAACATATGTATCATAATGCCAACACTTAGTGCTCTAGGTAGCTGCAAGTAGGTGTAGGGATATAAGCTACACTGCTTTGGTTGTAGAGTTGTGCGATGAGGGGCCTACGCAGGATAGACGAGTGTCACAATGTCAGAAGACATGCGAAGGGAGCTGTTGTACAGGACAAGAGACCATGTAGCGTAGCCAGAAAGTGACTGTTACCATCATTGTTCATGACTTAACAGTGAGAAAATGACTAAGAGGAGCGAGGGGGTAGCATTTAACGCTGAATTTAAGGCAGATATCTTTGAAAATCAGCCACCAATCTAGGATTTATGAGCAGATTTTGGGGGAAACGGTCGAATTTGAATTCGAATTTACCTATAAATTACACATGGCCATCCAATGAGAGACACTTTCCATTCTGAGAGTTTATGTGTCGTGTTGTCTGGTGTGCATGAAATGTGCGTTCTTTGAGGACTTGGTGGCTAGTTCTATGTTTTTCATGTTACCTACAGAAACCCAACATCACATTAATAGCTTCATGTTCACCCATGGAAACTACAAGTGTTGGAGGGTCTATTGCCTCTGAGGAAGTTTCCCCTAAGGTCATAAGTATGGAGGTTCTCATAGTAGTTCCAAAGTCACTGAGGTCACTTAGGCCAAAGCATACGCCGATAAGAGAGCTTCCCAAGCCAAAGAAGGATAAATAGAAGAAGACATTGCTGATGCATGAGTCACCAAGGAAACATCAGAGGAAAGAAGAGCCCACCACGCAGGAGAAAGGCAAATAATTAGACTTAGAGGACATTGATATTGAGGGGGTAGACCTGATTTCGAAGTTGCCAGAGTACATCCCCCCGTACCAAGGCAAGGTGAAGGTCCCGAACGACCCACACGAGGGACAGTCTCTCCTTAGCACACCCCTATTGCTAGAAAACATAAAGTTTAAAGGTCTGCGCTTGGAATGCATCCCACATCTGAAACTTGAAAATTGGGACTTGGGGGGCATTTTGCGGTTCCCCCACCTTGCTACCGAGAATTTCATGAAGCAAGTATTATACAAGGATTCTAGTGTAACCATGCTGGAGCCAATGGAATGGATTCACAGGGTAAACAAAGAAGGATTGTTGAACCTACTATGGGTGCCCCATTACCACCACGCTCCCATAAATTTCATTTTTATCATATAGTTGTTGTGCCTGGTGCATGATGGGTGCCTACGGTTGGAAGAGCTAATACTAATCACAGATATGATGATCCATCATATCACCTTGCTACCACATTCAGGACTGAATCCAGTCAAGGAAATTGGCGGAAAGACAGGCGAGTGTGACCTCACATAGAGGATGAAGGACAAGTTCAAACTTGTCAAGAAAGCATGTGGGTATTCCATCTTTAGCATCACTGACCCCACAGTGAAGGTGGCCACCCAAATTTTGGTTGGCAAGATGATGCAAAAGTGCCACGCAGATGAGGTGTCAGCACCTGTGGTTTCATTAGTAGCTCAGTGTGCAAAGGGCATACAATTCAACTGGGCGTGCTACCTATGCAGTGAGTTCCTCACGAACTACAGTGAGGCATAACACCAGAGCAAGAATTTTAATTACTCACAGCTTTTATTGTCAGTTGTACTAGACGCATGGAAGTAGCCAGAGGATAGCCAATTTCCTCCTATTGAAATAGATTTTCCAGAAGCAGAAAAATCCGCATCTTTGTGGGCTACCAAGAATGCTGAGGAGGTCCGAGAGAGAAAAGTTTTTTGGGTATTGATGGAAATGAGCATTAATATGGCCATCAACTAGAAGCCATGGTTTTCACCAACCATCTTTGAGCATTTTTCTGGATACGTGGAGTTCAAAATGGACTTCCATTGTATTTCCATTCGGGCGTGAAAGGATCCAGAGTAGAAGTGGTATGATTTACCAGATTTAGTGATGGATGATTCCATTGTAGTAGTCCTTAAGCGGTGGCTAGAAAACTGGCGCAAAGCATCAAAATTGTTAACCAAGACAAGTAAGTATGTGGAAAGCAGAAGAAAGAAGTGACCTGATTGAAAGTTCAATAATTGGTTGAAAAGCTAAAGAGGGAGACTGAGGAGAAGGCACCCACAAAAGCGGAGTGTGCTACCAAGGAACAAGCAGAGCAAGAAGAGTTTGGCTCTAATAGGAGCTAGAAATCCCCTTCACCACAGACAGAGGAAGAATAGCAATTTGAATAGGGTAGTGGAGATCTAGAAAGCACTTCCTTTCAGGTGAAGTGGAACAAGGAACAAGAAAAATAAGGACCGTGAAAGAAGACCAAGGCCTCTAAGTCATCACTCGACCCAATCATCTTGACAAAATGTGACTTAGATGATATTGGTGAAAAGGTAAGGTATACGACCCCAGAAATGCTATAGAAGTTTGATAAGAAATAGAAGCAGGCACTCAGTTCCATACAAATGGCTCTGCGCAAGTTGCAAATCCAAACAACTATATTGCAAACAAGTGCAGGATAGAGCAGTGTGACATCAACTAGTTTGGAGTTGGGGACCACTCAAGCCGTAGAGTTGGTTCAATCCTTAGATCTCCAGGTAGTCGCATTGCTTTATGGAGTTCTAAGCATAGAGGTTGAAGCTGACAAGGTTATGGTCAACGGGCTGAGGAATGTTGGCCTCAACTTGGCCACAATCTCCAGTGAATTCCTTCACACCCTACAAGCAAGTGTGATTGAAGAGCTTAAGGCCTGAGAGCAGCACACACTGAGCATGATCAATGAGCAGAGAATCACCAACAAATAGATATTTGTTGAAAAAGTAATCATGCTAGAATACTAGAAGAAGGTTCAAGAGAAGAATGGGCACACTGCAGTAGTAGTAGTTGAAGCATGAATAACCGTTCCAAAGTTGCATATCCCAGAGGAAGCACTGGTGGAAGCCAAAATTAGGAAATTGGTTGCAGGTTTGTGCAACACAAAGACCGAGATGGCCAAGGTTTAGTTTGAGCTGAACCTAAAAATTATAGAGCTTGAGTTGAAGATACAACCTTCAACTCCACCAAAGGTCAAAGAACAACGTGAAGCTATTGTGAGGGATGGAGTTGTTGCAGTAGATATCGTCGTGGTGGAATGCACTGTGCTCTTCAAGTAGTCTTCCTACCAAACCAAGTCTTCAAGTAGTCTTTGAGTAGGGCTAGTAGTATAGGAATTTGGTTGGCTAACGTAACATTGAAACTAGGTCAAGACCCCCTAAACCAACAACTGGCAGTAGATAACCAGTTTCCATATGAACATTTATTTGCCATAGCAGTCAAAACACCATGGTATGCGGATGTAGCAAACTATCTGGTAGTATGAAAGTTTCCCAGAAACTTGACAGCAAGGGAAAGGATACAAATTTTCCAACGTTGTGCCCGATTTTCTTGGATTGGAAAATACCCTTTTCATATAGGGTTTGATATGTAAATACGTAGATGCATTTGTGACGATGAAATTTATGACATCCTAAAGGCTTTCCATGATGAGCCTTGTGGGGGACACTTCACAGATCGTAGAATGGAACATAAGGTACTACAGATGGGCTATTATTGGTCCACTATTTTTAAAGACGTTAAGAAATATGTCTAGGCTTGTGATAGCTGCCAAAGAATAGGCCAACATGGCCAATTTGATGAAATTTCGTTGCAACCCAAATTGCTAATAAAACCTTTCAAACGATGGGCATTGGATTTTGTTCACCCAATTCATCCACCATCAAAACAAAAGGCCTACATACTGGTTTCCACAAACTATGTAACAAATTGGGTAGAAACAATATATTTTCCAAGGGCTAAAGAAGAAGTTGTAATTAATTCCCTTTTTGGGTTATTTGTGCAATATGGTTTACCTTAGGAAGTGATAACAGATGGAGGAGGGCAATTTGTAGGACACAAAATTACAACCACTCTAAGGAACCACCACACCAGACATAGAGTCACTTCCCTGTATCACCCGCAGGTGAACGAGCAGGTTTAAAGCACCAATAATGGCATAGAAGCATTTCTGACCAAGACAGTTTCAACACATCGACAGGACTGGGCTGCTAGGCTTCTAGAGGCCTTGTGGGCCTATCACACAACTTGGTGAAATACTACTGGATATTCTCCATACCAACTTGCATTTGTCAAAGAACCTATCTTTCCTATTGAATTTGAAATAAAGGCTCTCAAAATAACCTAAGAAGTGGGATTGGATCTAAAAGAGGCACAAACCAAACAACTTCAATAAATAAATGAATTAGACAAGGCTCAACTACTTTTTGTACAACACACCTCAATTATTCAATAGAAAAGTGAAAGTGGCACGATATTCTTATTAAAAAGAATACGTTTCAGAAAGGACATTGGGCTCTTCTCTAAGATTCGAGATTCCAAGACTTTTCATCAAGTTACAGACAAGGTGGCTTGGCCCTTATGAAATTCAAGAGGTGCATAAAAATGGCATGCTTACTTTGACTACCATTGATGAGTCCGACCATTCTTTCAAGGTGAATGGACACCAGATCCATCTTTATCACAAACCACTCACCAAAGAGTCTTTTTGTCAACAGTTATGTGATGATCCTAGTACGAAAATTTTAGTTGCAAGGACTGATGACCCAGTAGCTTTGTTTTCATAAAAATGTATCTTTCTTCAACTATAAATAATGTATATATTCTCTTACGGTTGGTTGCAATTTAGTTAGGAATAACCATGTAGATATGTGTATTTCTCTTGTTTTTTTGGGTGTGTTTAATAGCTTCTATTTAATCGATTGAGCGATTGTCGTTCAATCCATTGAACAACACCGATTTCTTTTTGTGTGTTTTGATGTTCAATAGATTGAACTTTTGTTGTTCAATGAATTAAACAACACTGAATTTTTCTGTATATTAGGTTGTTAAATCGACTAAACAATTGTTGTTCAATGAATTGAACAACACCAATTTATTTTGCGTGTTTTGTTGTTCAATGAATTGAACAACAATGTTTTTGTTTTTTTTGTTTTTTGTTTTGTTGTTCAATTTATTGAACGATTGTTGTTCAAATTGATTGAACAATGTTCAAACCAATTGAATGATTATTGTTTAAATTTTGTTGTTCAATCGATTGAACGATTGTTGTTCAATTAACTGAACAACCCGGTTTTATTTTTTTGTGTTTGTTGTTCAAATGATTGAATGATCATTGTTCAATCAATTGAACAACCCTAATTTATTTTTGTGTGTTTGTTGTTCAAGCGATTGAATGGTTTCTGTTCAATCAATTGAACAACTCTGATTTCTTTTTGTGTGGTTTTTATTCAAATTATTGAACAATTGTTGTTCAATCAATTAAACTACCCTGATTTATTTTTGTGTCTTTGTTATTCAAGCGATTGAACAATTGTTGTTCAATCAATTGAACAACACTGGTTCTTTTTGTGTGTTTGTTGTTCAATCAACCTAACAACTAATGTTCAATCAATGGGACGACCGTTGTTCGATAGAATGAATAGCTTTGATTTCTTTTTGTTTTTCCATTGGAAATTATTCTTTTCCACAATTTTCTTCTTCTTCCATGATTTGAATGAAAACCATATGATTGGATTGAAATTTGTACCTGAGATAAGAAAAAACAGTGATATTAATACCATTATGACTTATGAAACCTTTTGATAGTCATCTTTATTCAAAAGCTGACATGGTGCATCTATAGAATGACCGGTCGAATATCTTTTGTTTGGACACTTCATAAAATGATTTATTATCTTATACCATGCCGGTTTATCTTTTACACTTTTGAATGGACAAATCCCTTTGATATGATGACATAGGGATAAAATCATAACTTTCATTAGCATTTTGTTCACTTCTTACGCCATCCCTAACTCTTAAGGAGTAAATGAGACTCCCTGCCTTTACAATAAAAGCATGAAAATATGAAAATATGAAAATGCAACAAACATTATCTTAAAGAGGAGAGGGGGTCTCATTATGAGCTAGCCTACCATGATCATAAGGATCTAACATGTGACATTCCATTATGGCAACCACACCAAGCTAATGACCTTCTTGATAGATTAAAACTATTAGAAGGACAGGGGGTCTCATCATGAACCAACTTGATCACTTTGTTCTATCCTGGTGAATGGCACTATGATTATCTAGTTACCATGCCAACATATTGGTCTCTTTATAGCAAGGATAAGGAGAATCATCTAAATAACTAAAAGGAGGACTCTTGCTCATTCTTGGGGTTAAAAAGCAAACCTATCAAGGTTATGAACACTTGCTAGCAGCAGTGGCTCTTCTTGTGGTATTGAAGTACTATGTTACACTACCAAATATTTATATCCTATTACCACCTATGGATTCATTTCTAAAGGAGAATTTTCAATTTAACCAACATTTCTAATTCAATTAACCAACATGCATTGTAACCTATATCTTATATGCATTATATCAATATTTTCCAATCACTTCATCGATAGTCATTAATATTTATCGTCAATCATGCATTTTTCACTTTTCCACCTAAGGTAAATACCTATTTACATAATGATCTAAATCTTTGTTTTATTATTTTTATGGGCATTTCAAACATTTTGACTTGTACTCCTCTAATTTCCTTTATTGTATTTTACATCGATTTTATTTGATTGTTTGCTTTCATTTATGATTTATCGACACTTTCTTCTTTTTTTCCATGCTTGTTAGGTGTGGACACACTTTTCTGATTGGAGGAGAGATGCTTTGCATTATGAACATGTGTGATGATTTATGAATGGATTGTGTGATAATTATTAATTGATTTTTGGTGGAAGGACTGCATTATGAATGTGTGTGTGTAATAATTATCAAACCATTTCTAATTGGAGGGGGGAGGGAAACCATTATGGGTATCATGCGAATTAATTACGATCCTACACCAAATATTGTTGACTAGAAAAATAACATAATTTCCTTTTATATTAACTCTCAAAACAATGTCACTGCTCTACTAATAGCTTTAACGTTCTATGACGTTGTTCCAAACTGTGAAAGTGTGAAAGGAGTGCATGAAAAATTGCAAGTGAACCAGCCACTAAAAACAATAGTCATGGAAAGAAAAGCCATTTGAAGTGAACCCACAATGCTTAGGGTATCAGACCAGGTGTTTCTGGGAAAACTAGTATTCCTAAATAATGCTAGCGCTCTAGGTTTGGTAACTACCTTAGAAACAATAGTTTAAAGCAATTCAACGATTTCTTCTATGTGTAACAGATAAAAGAAAGATAATGGAACCAACTTGGAACTTCCACTTAATCCTTTGCTTGATCTCTCTCCCCTCTGATAGAGCCTGCAACTCCTCCCCGTACTTAACACGCTTGGAGAGTACCTGCACAAGTACAACAATAAAAAACCATCAAAGCATTGTAATCTATTACAACATAAACATTACAGAATCAGATATATAATGAACAAATGATAGCATTCACAAATGATAACATTCACCATTGCATAATCATATGGAAGAAAACTTGAAGAAATTTCTTAATAGAAGGGAGAATCACAACCTAGTTGTTTGATCTAGCATCATCCTCCCAACTTCAATCCTTCTTCACCTCATGAAATAGCAAGATCACTCCAACACTACAATTCTCTTTCCTCAATTACAAACTATCATCACTTCCTTGCAATTCACAATATTCCAGCCTTTAGATTTCTTAGATGAGGGATCCATTTATAGATTTTTGCAAGGGTGTGAGTCATCCATGGGGCTTGATTAGTGTCATTCCACTTTTTACAATGTGTTCCACAAGAGAAGGGATTGGATATTTCTTAGATCCCTTATTCATCCTTGGGCGAATTTAGAGAGGCAAGTGGCATAGGAGAAAGTTCTGGAAGATTTCACGAACAATCAACTGACAAATGTCTTGGACATTTGTCCATCCTCACCCATCGCACCCTATATAAGGCCTAAATAGTATGCATCGCACCCTAGTAGTGTACCACTCAGTATGCTCGCACTTTGCCAGTGGAGCAGTCAGTATGGTTCAATTTAGGAAGTTTCTGGATGGTTTCTCAGATGGAACTTTTGGGAATGATGTATTTAGATGACTATGTTCCTTTAGGGTATGAAACAAATATTTTAGGGGTTGATGAGTGGTAATACATCAACATATAAGTTTGGGTTTTATGTGCCCAAATATGTCTATAACAATTGCCCCCTAAAGTATGAAGTCGTAAATATTGATGTTGGGTGAAATGCTTTATCATGAGGATCCGATTTTTCAAACTAGAAGGTGACCTACATAAGTTACAATGAAATACATCATCATAATATAATTTTCATGATCTAGCTAAGGGAGGCATTCCCATGCTCAGATTTATAAATTCATTTCGTGTACATAGATCAGATAGCTGTCTACAGATACAGACTGGTGAATCTTCAGATATAGAGTCATCATCCATGGTTAGGATGACCATCTGTGTATAGCCTTTGTATGTTTGATATTTTTATATTCTTGAATATATCGCAGCCCGGATGGATGAAACTAGATCTAGGGTCTTCAAACTTGTCCAATCTTCACTCAGTGTACAAGTCAATCCATGTGAAGAAATGTTTTGAAGTCAAACATGGAAAGACATCACCTGATTACCAACCAATGATGTGAGTTGTTAACAGATGCAAGAGGAATCACCGATAATGATAATGACCCTCAAGGTACTACAATATTGTTCACGTGGTGTGAATACGTGATCCGATGTCGAACACCACGCAAAATCTTTCGGTCGAAGGCCATTGATGTCAACCTGTCGCTGAAGTGAGAAACTTGCCATTGATGTATGCAAACTCCAAAGCACTGAAAGGGTTGTTTCTAAGTCAACTTCTTGGATAATGAGCTGATGTCAACAAGAAGTGACTCGTCATAGGAGGGCCTTGATGTATCCCACATCTACGACACGAAACGAAGCAAATGATTTTTTGGAAGTGAAAAATGAACTACGACACAAGGTTCAGGAATGGCGGTCATGAAAAAATGAAGGTTGGTAGTATTGCGATGGATGAGACATTAACTAGATGTTGATTTCTCAACTGAATGACTTCTCTTGAACATGTCAGAGACTTCTGAGATGAATTGGAAGCGTTAACCCCAAAATATGGATGGTATGAAAGACCAATGGTGAGATGACCAGTGAATGAAATAACCTAGCCCAAATCAATAATGGTGATGAAGTGAGAGCGTCATGTTCAAGAGCGACTTGCTACCATAAACTCTTCAAGTTTCTTCTCCTTTTTCCCAAGTAATTGCTGACTAGTACCTCTTTATTTTTGTCAAGCTTGAGGAGGATAACATATTCTTGTTCTATAATTCACCGTTCGGGAAAACCTATCACTATGTAATGTTTTAACGGGTCTAGAGAGAGTGAAACTTGGTCTCGTCTAAATGGAGAAGTTTTTCGCCATTATTTTAACGAGTTTAATGATAAGGATAACTCGATCCTTTTCATGTTTAGAGAGATTGAGGACAAAAAGAAAACTCCACAAGTCCTTTTTCGTAAAGTAATCCCTCAGGTCTGAAAAAGGATAAAATAATACATGAGGGATGACATTTCCAATACTTTAACGAGCTAGAAAAGACAAGTGCTTGACAATATTTTCATATTTAACGAGTCTAAAAATGGTTTAAAGAGGACTCTATTTTGAGGAACGAGTGGTGTCTAGGGTAGAAACTGGTTTCGGTGATGTTGGAACTTCTCCAAACATGTTTATTTCTAAGGCTGGCTAATAAGACCACTCATTGTGACTACTCCTCAAAAAAGGGTAAAAAAACCAAGTGGAAGCGTATGATCGGCCAAAGGGATGGTGGTGATGGGATGTACACAACCAAGGCTCAAAAGGCTGATAGAATGGCAATCACAGAGGTTAATTACTTGTAAATGGGTTCATTTTTTGACAAGCTTGAACCATGGGGAACTATGTTTGGATTCGGTATCATGTTTACACAAGCTTGAAAAAAAAAAAAAAAAAACTATGCTTGTATTCAGTTTCATTTTTACACAAGCTTGAAATGACAAAACTATGCCTAAAAATGGGTTCATTTTTAGACAAGATTGAACCATGGGAAACTATGCTTGGATTGGTTTGCATGCCCCCAGCATGACGAAAGGAAGAGTCTCTTGTAACCAGATGGAAGTCACTGCAGTGAAGCAGAAGAGTTATCCAACACCTATTTGGCTTCGTTTAGATAGACAAAGGTGAATGGTGTGATAGACTTGTTAACACCCAGGTTGTTCCCTATGACTCCCAAGGGAATACGGCCGGGGTAACCACTAACCAATCTTTGGACTACAGCTTCTAGCCCAGCTGTAATCAAAGAAGGCTCTCTCTGTAAGGTTTGTCACTGTTTTAATGAAGTTTTAGGCTAGTTATGAAGTGAATGTTTGATTGTTTTTTATGTTTGGTTGGGAGGATGCTTCTGATAGTTTTTGGAGCGTTATCTTCAGATGACACTAATCCATTGGTAAATGGGGTCTGTAACTGTTTCTTCCTTGAAATCCTGGTCTAGTGCAGCTGGAATTACAGGGCCTGTGTGTATTTCATAAAACAAACTGTAATTTGTGAGAGTGGAATGAAAAACAACTAGCAAAGAGCAATTAAGGATTCTTTACTAAGCTGGGTAGTGGGAAGGAGGTCTATTATTTAGGAGAAATTACTTGAATTCCTGAAATAACAGAGCACTGTGATGATATAGTATTAAAGGTAGCACTGAAGAATTACTCTTTTGATACCATAACTGAGGAAAACATATGAAATAGCTAGGATTGAGCTAAGGGTAATCAAAGATTAAATCCTGGGACTATTCTTTTTCTTGGCCATTTAGATATTGAATACATGGAGAGCATGAACGATATATGAAAGTATAGCAAACATATATGTAACAGAGAGTAACGAGAAAAACTTATTGAGCCATGGAATACATAGGAATCCTGCAACTTTGAGCCATACACCATCAAGAGATCAAGAGACACAATGCTTGGAGAAATCCCATCATCCTTTGTATTAGCTGTCTGAGAATTTACAACATAAGAGTAACAGAAGAGATATCAAGAGATTTCTTACATCCGGAGTCCAACCCCTGCTAACAAATGCGAGGGGGAATATATAGAAGTCTAATACAAAAATATCTCAGGCATTGAGTCATCTGAGAGGAAAATATCTTCTTACACTCGTACATGGCTTGTAGATGAGAAGTAATTACAATCTTAAATGAGTTATAAAAGCTCTTAACTCTCGTCAGAGTAATATTGACCTTTGAGGCTCACGGAGTCGGTTGAGCGGCTTTATCATAACTGCTGAATGACTTGCTGTGCAGCTGTCTCTTTTTATGTCTTCTTGGCCCTGCCACCTGTGCTTGCTGATGCTGTTGTCGCGGCCAAGTACCTGTGCTGAGTTGGCTCAACGTCTTCATACCTGCTGATGTATCTTTTGTCCAGCTGTGTATGCAATGCAAACTTTTTGCTGAAGAGAAAGATGTGATTACTTAACTTTGATTCAAAAGTAATCTTATTAATTCCTGCCATGTATTTGGTGGAGGCAAATGATGCTTCAAAATTGACCCCATGGTCTCATCAACCTCTGTATACTTATAAAAGTGAGGGGGCTCATCAAATAAGTGTGTAACTTCATTTCTAATAAAAAACAAATTATCTAATCTATCAAAAAGAATTTGCCCTGTTACTGGGCCTGCTCTTGAAGATGTGCCTGGTGCTTCAGCAATCTGTGTTGCTGCAAAAGTACTTATTCTCTTGATATATTTCTCATGTGAGAGTAATTTTCCTGATTCTAATAAGCTAGGGAGCCCTCTGTCCCGCAAAGCCATGAACCTATTCTGGAATTTATTGATGTCAGCCTGCATATCCTGGATTCTTCTGTCCAGGGTCTGAATTAGGTTCTTCATTGTCAGGACTCTTTTGATTAAAGAGATTGTTTCAGTCCTGTTTCCAATTCCCATTCTCACCAGCTGGGAACTTGTCCTGTAATTGAGCACTTCTATCATCTTGGGG
>APFE031095552.1:93833-104582 GCA_000404065.3 Pinus taeda | reverse complement strand
ATGCACACTAAATAAAAAAAGGGATGTAATGGAGTTCAATGCAAATTTGTGTTCAATGTATTCTTTAACGAGATGCTAAGAAAGATTTAAAACTTAATTATACATCATATCATGGTTAGTAGTAGTGGAAATGGAAACATTGCAAGGTTTAAAACCTGAGGGTTCTATGTTGTTTTGTTGGTTGGTGAGATACATCATCTCATTGTTATTGGTGGGTGAGATACATCATATCATTGTTAGTAGCAGTGGAAATGTAAATCCGCGCAAGGTTTAAAACCTGATGGTTCAATGTTGTTTTGTTGGTTGGTGAGATACATCATATCATTGTTAGTAGTAGTGGAAATGGAAATTATTGTGTGAGTTTTTTTAAGTAGATGTTATTTATGTTAAATGCTTTTTAATTATTGTTATATTGATTATAATGTTATATATTTCGATTAAGCTGTTATTTTATTTATATAAATATAAGTATATAAGTTTTTGTAAATAAAATAGAATATAAATATATAAGTTTTGTAAATAAAATTAAGTATAATGTTTTTTAATATTTAAATTTAAAACATAAATAAAGAGTATAAAAGTTGTAAGTATTTTATGATTAACAAATTTATAAGAAATATATGAAAATATAATAGTATATTATGATAATTAGAAAAATTAAAATAATATATGTCATTTTCCATTAATTTAAAATAGTGTTTCAAATGTTGTAGTACTTGAAAAAATACTTTATAGTTTCTTTAACTATTTAAATAGATTTTTAATAGTAAATTTTCATATTCTTGTGGCCTTGACCAACTTTTAGGTACATAAAAGTAGGGACATAAAGATAAGACTTCAACATCCTCTTCTTTTTCAAAAGTAGTATTGCCCTTTATAGGCAAGGAAACTGTTGTATAGTTGTTATTGATTCCCATGTTGAGTCTTTTGGATGTAGATCTTTCCACTTTGTGGATTGTGCATTGACATAAGCGATGTTCTTTGGTATAAAATACTATTTTCAGTGGGAGTTAAATGTTAGATTTTTCCTCAAGATTTGATTTGTTGTTTTGCAACTTCTAGCTCAATGCTAACATTTTTCTCAGAAAAGACATAAAACACTACATGAATCTTACAGTGGGTGGGTTTGGAAGAGCCATCATATAGGCTATTTAATGAACACATTGGATGATCTTATAAAGGTCCATAAAATTTGATACATGTGCCACCGTTTAGAAAAATTCCTTAAACAACAATTTTCTATTATTTTTATATATTTACTACTGAGAACCAACTTCTACTTGCATGCCAACATGTAGATATTCAACCTAATTAACTCCTCAAAAATTATATAAACATCATGCTAACTTCTCCTAATTCTAAAATGTTAAATAATGCATGATACATTTATATTATTATTGTAATTCTATTGGATAAATTCATAAACTCTTAAAAAATTACATAAACATCATGCTCACTTTCCTAATTGTGAAATGATAAAAAATGCATAAATACATTTATATTATTATTGTAATTCTAACTTAATAAATTTTATACGAAGTGTGGATTTTTTAATAAGAAATATGATTTTGTCTGTAAAAATTGGTTTACATACAATTTTGTTCCTAACTAAAATTATTTTTTAAATTTTATTTCTTTTTACTATATGTATATTTAAAAAAAATTTCCAATAGTATAATATAAATCTATTTTTAAATAATAAAAAAATTTAAAATATTTTTTTATAATATGTTATATATCATTTCATGATAATAAGTGAGAATGTATATTTAAAAAATAAAAATAAACGACTTTTTTTCTCATGCTTATGTTTATATGAAGACGCAAATGCATAGTTATCTGCAATTTAATCAAACTTAAATTTATTAATTAAAATAATTCATAAGAAGCTAGATCGCTGTGATTCAAATACGAATAATTATTCAATTAAGTTATATATACACTCCATTTATATAAAAATTTAAATAATCATATTTTATAAATCAAATTAAATAACTGTAAAAGTAAAATAAAATAAAAGTTTTAGTTTATGTGTGTTAAGTTTGGAGTTTTTCAAGTGAATTTGCTTTGAAGTAGATTAAAATTTATTAGAATTACAAAATTTAAGTTGTGAAATCTTTACCATCTATTTTTTTCAAAAAAAAATTAAAATACTAAATCCATATTTTAATAAAAACACATTTTAAAATCTTAAATCCATATTATAATCAAAACAAATTTTAAACAATAATAGGTTGGGAATCTCACTGGAAATGAATTTGTCCAATTTCCGTAGGAACAATTTCAGAAGCTCTCTGTAATTCGCCTGCATTTCTTCCTAGCTCACCTGGGCAGTGTGCAGAAATTTCAGAAACGTTTTTATGCTTTAACCACCAACTTCCTGAAACCTCAGCGCTGGGCAAATGTAGCACAGAAACCATGGCGGAAACCCAACAATGGTTCTGCCATCAGTGCATTTCATAAATGGAGCACGGTTTGAAATTCAAATATCTAGGGTTTTCAAAATTCAAGAGCTTCTCATCAATGCGCGCAACGTATTTCTTAACGGAGAGAGTTGAGATTTCACAGACATTTAGGTCTAAACTGACATAGAATATGAAATATTCCAGCATAGCACATAGCTTGTTGCAGAAGGACATTTAGGTCTAAACTGACATAGAATATAAAATATTCCAGCATAGCACATAGCTTGTTGCAGAAGGCTCAAATAGCTCGTCTTACTAGATCGGTCCTCATTCTCCAGTGAACCTCCCAAGGTTGACAAATTGCACTGCTCTAACTTGGTTCCCGACCTCGAATCCTAGAACTAGTCCCATTTCTGTGTCATTTTTATACAATCAAAGCCCAGAACAGAGCTCAACCCGGGAATCTTTGATTCCTCTCTATCGGATTCGAACCCTGCACTGGCTCTCCGCAATCGGCTGAATAAATCCGAGCTCGCATTAACGTTTCTCAACTGGGCAAACAAGAGGCCCCTGGCCCTGAGCTTGGACTCGCGCGCCAGCCTCGATTCGACTTCCAGGCACGCGCTCTCCCACTGCCATATGGCTCAGATTCGAGAACCCATTGGACGACTGAACACCAGGTGCCATAATCGATTGGGCTTTGGGCTTGTGCGTCAATGGGTCGATTCGCATTTGTAGCAAGCGCTTTCTCAGGTGGGTATTCCAGTAGTTCTGGGGAGTTTCAGATCCAGCTCAATGCTGGGGAGTTTCAGATCCAGCCCAACGCAATCTGCAGCGCTTCCCGCATCTCAGCAACCCTGCATAAAAATCACCCCATGAAAACTACCCAAAAAACAAAAATACAGAGAATTTCTGGCAAGTTCTAGCACTAAATATAAATTCCTAATCACCAGCTTTCTGTGGCAGAGCCCTCGAGCTGCCATGGTCGTGGTCCAGCTCTGCCATGTCCGTGCTCCTGTATGTAAGCAAAGAGTTTCTGATCTTCGGGCGTCCACGGGCTCTTCTTGAGCCCAACCCTTTCGCAGGTGAATATGGTGAATTAACTTCCCGGCAAGATGTGATGGAAATGGGAAAATCGGAATGTCTGTCAGAGACGTGTCAGTTGTCTACATTAATGTGGAGGGTGGCGGAGCTGGGCAGAGGCAGCGGAGGGTGGAAGAATTACCGCAGCCAGCGCCGGAGGCTTTTCCCACCGGTAACTGAAACCAGGCCATTCTACCGCCTGCGTAGATTACTCCAAAAAAACATAACAAAACATAACAAAATACTATTACCTATGCCCACGCTTCCCGTGAATTAAAAAACATTAAAATTAAATTTTTTAACATTTACGACCATAGTAAATTGCATTAAATACTTCCCTGACAAGTCGGCGGTCAAACAAAACTTTCACGCCTACTCCATGTGTAGGGCTGTACGCAGCTTTGGCTTCAATCGACGACTTCAAACCCTCATTTTTATCAAACAGTTATCGCTTTGGCTTCAATCGACGACTTCAAACCCTCATTTTAATCAAACAGTTATCGCTTGCTCAATCCACACGAACTTTATACTCCATGAAAAATTGTTTTAGAAATTCGCTGTGGACACACGTCAGATGGTGATTGTCATCGCTGTCTCCTAAGGAAAAACCACTTGCTTGTGAAAATCGGTGCGATGGAAGTATTGGTGGTTTTCAAAAAGTTTATGGTCACTGTTTTAATCGCGCTGCAGTTGAAATTACGTTTCAACAGTGTGAAGTCAAGCTTGGAGCGCTGATCGCGTCAATGACAGAAAATACCCTTACCCTAATTAGATTTACTTGACAAAATAAGGTCACGTGCCGCAAACGTTGTAGACCGAGTCTGTTGACTTGTTAGACATCCAATTCCATTATGCTCGACTGTGCGATCAGACTGGCATGCACTTCTGTAGAGTCACATGTTTCCTTTAATGCCCTTTTGGAGACCTGGATACAAAGTGCTTCACCTTGAAATTTATCTTCTTGTGAAAATTCTTAATGATTTGACACTCGCTCATGCAATTAGAAAGAACTTCTAAAAAATGGCCCTATGCGCCAATATGTCGTGTGCTTAGCCCTCTGCTCCAAATCTGTGTGAATATGTCATTCATATATATTTAACGAGTTTATATATATATATATGAAAAACAGCAAATTAATTAGTTATATATATTTAATATATAAATGTGTTTACATTAAAGCAGGATTCAAATTATAATAATTATTATTATATTATTATAATTATATATTTAGTTATATAAAAACTAATTTTTATATTATTAATGTTTATAGAGATATATTAACTATTATTACTATTAATTATACTGGTGAGTAATATTATTATCTTCCACATATTTATTTTAAATTTAATTCATATATTTTATAACATTTTGTATAATACACTGTAACCTTCACATGTATTTGATAACATTTTGTATATTAGACCGTACGCTTCGCCCGCAAGTTTATCTTCCTGTAAAAATTCTTAATGGATTGACTCCTTGTGCTTGTAATTAGAAAGAACTTCAAAACCAGAGGCTCTATGCCCCAAATCAGTGTCAATGTATCCTGTGGTTAACCCTCTGCTCCAAATCTGTGTCAACTGTAGGTTCATCTTCGGGTAAAGACCAATTTTCAAAGTCTGCCGACCCTTATGGTTGGGAATTAATATGAAGTTCTAGAAACGAGTTAGAATCCCTATGATCATATTTTTTTTTGTATGACTTGACTTGCGTCTTTTGCTTTATAAGTTTTTTCAACAATAGATTATTTTCTTAATGTTGAAAAAAACATTTTTCAGGCAGAAAACGAAATGAAAATGAAAATAAAATTTGCTTTTTGAGAAGTTTTAAACCAGATCTTGTAAAGTTATAAATACATTTAAATTTTATTAAAAAATAAAATTAAATATTTACTAAAAAGTTTTTTCAAGGAGAAAAAGTAGAGATGAAAATATGAAGGAGAATGTTGAATTTGTAATTTCAACCGCGCGCGGGCAAAATATTTAATGCACCTAAAAACCGCCCAGCAAAACCACGAGCCACATGGAGGCATATCGCAATGGTTGTGGTAAAAAGGGGTTTTTGTCAGAGGGCCTCCGAACACCCTAACCAGCTGCCACGCGTCGTGTGTACGAACCCAAAACCACTTTCCCCGGACGGCAAAGGTCGTTTGTTTTGTCAGAGGTTGGTGTGCGAATTGCGTCCGATCAAGTCAATAGACATGGATTGCATTCAACCTGCCCGAACTTTAATTTTACTTTTACGGCACGTTTTCTTTAATGTTTTTAATGAAGGTGTCATTAACTTAGGTAAAGAATTTAATATTTTCTTACGGCGAGTTAATATGGAGTATGGGCGGAAACCATAGTGTAAGTTTTTTATTATTTCTTTTTGGCATATGTTTTTAATAGGAGCGTTGACTCCAGTGTTATGTAATTTTATTATTACACACGGGGATTTTTGCACATGGTGAGAAGAGAAACAGGGCTCCGCAGCAGCCAATGAAAACCAAGGGATTGTAATGCAATGTTTGGAATGTATGAAACGGAGCAGTGTGAATTTTTCTTTGTGATGTAAAAAGAAAAAGAATGCACAGCAGTGCAGGGGAAGGCAGTTGAATGAATGAAGAAAACCAGTGGATAGTTTTGTCTCAAAACCATGAATTGTTTCACACAGCAGTGAAAAGGTAAATGTGTAAATCCCTGTAATTTTTGTTTTCACCCAGCAGTGAATGTAAATGAAATATTTACACACAGTGGTGTAAAATTTCATAGGAGGCAGAGTAATTTCTTTTGTGAAAATGTCTTAGTGAATCCCTCTCAGCATAGAGGATGAATATGTATCAGTGAATTAGTTTAATGAATGAAATTTTATGGTGGTGAAATCTTCTGTCCTGTGTAATTAATTTTAAAAGACTTCTCTGTGTAAAAGATCTTGGAGCAAAGCAAACAGAGCATAGGCTCTGTGTTTTATATTTTCTGGTTTTGGTATTTTCCCATTGCAAAAATACCCAACAGTCCGAAACCTTTGATAAAAGAGACTTCATATCTGGAAAAGTGGGAAGCAAACGCGCGCACACGAAAGGTGAGATATAATTGAACTTATGCTGATACTGCATATAGAAGGAAGAGGAGGAGAATTATACATAGCATACCAAGAAATACGTAGCTCCAGCGTCCAGGCTTGCGAAGCTAAATTCATTAACTAGACCAGACTCGCCAGAGGAATCGAAAAGAAAGGCATCAGCCCCGAAGAAATCCCTCAAATTTATAGGCCCTGAGGGAACTGAAGTTGGGACGTCATTGACGAATACAGTTATTGATGGGTTAGGATTAATGACCGAGCCATCTTGTACGCCACCAATTCCTGCACACCAAGATTAATATCAGAGAACTTATTGACATGAACGTTTGCAGCTTCATGCGAAGACAACAAAATAATTTTGATCCTGTGGTGATACATGTACCTTCATTCAATATGCTTTGAGTTCCTGCTGCTGCAGCACCTATTGCTTGCATGTTATAACTCATTGTACGCAGATCGTTATGATGTCCCGCAGATGAACCAACTGGGGCAGCAGAAAGAGAAGAAATATTGATCTCCGATGTTATCGGCCATGGCACTGGGTGCACAATTAGAAGGGTTCGACAAAGTTTCATACGGAACAGATGTTGATGTATGCAGATTATAATGATTGCCTGCAGATGAATAAACCGAAGGAGCAGAAGAGAAGCAATATTGATCTCTAGTGGGTGGACTACTGGACGGAGCAGATGTTGATGTTTTACTCATTTCTTCGTACACAGCCTGCATATCATAAACTGGCACTGGAGAAGGAGAGAAATATTGATCTCCAATGTTCTTTTGCATGGAATTGGGTGCACTATTAGAAATTTCTGTGGCAGTTTTAGAATGAACCGATGTTGATGTAGACGAAGTTGAAGATAGCGTCCCAGATTGGGTCCTAAATCATAGATTTAGATCTTTGTGCAGCTGGCAGTCGTGGCTTTCTCTTTGATCGGGACTTTCTGTTCTGGAACCAGTAATACACATCAGCGTCTCCAACTTGCCCGAACACCTCTAGCTGAGCTCTGATTCTTTTTATTTCTTTCTCTTGGAGGGCTCACCACTCCAGATTGGAAAATAGCTTCCAAGATCCGGATCTGCTCTGGTTTTGGATTCCATCTGGTCCTCCCTTTGAGCTGGCTCGTCTCCCTCTCTAACCCATAATTATGTGATGTTTCATCTGTTGCATGTAAAATAGATTACTCTAAACAATTGTCAAAACTCTATTTCGATAAATGCACGACTTGCGTTTGACATAGATGGCCAAAATATGTTTAAAAATTAATCAAAACAAATTCATAACATACGGAGTTAGAAACATATAAATTTTTGAAAAGAACGATGTTTATAAAATTAACCATAATCATAGAGGGGAGATTAGAGATGTTTTGGGATGTCATAGAAGCGGAGATTAATAGTGTTAGCGTTTTTATATGTAGTTTTGATGATAATTAAAGAGGTGATTAATGATGTAAATTTTTACTAGCACAATCCCTTGAGGTTTGGCCACTTCAGAAACGTGACCCAGGATCAAATTTTATTAGTGGTGGTTGTGCTATGTGCTAAGGGGAGGAGACAAAATAAATACGAAGAAGAAATCAAACTCCTCAAGAGGTTGAAGAATTGAGATTTCTGGTCAATAGTTTGGTCATAAATTTAGTAAGTTCCAGTAACTCTAATGCCAAATGCGACCCAAGATCAAACTTCATTGGGGTGGTTGGGCCTGTGCTAAGGGGAGGAGACGAGATAAACATGAGGAAGAAATCAAACTCTTTAAGAGATTGAAGAATTGAAATCTCTGGTCAATAGTTTAGTCATAAATTTAGTAAGTTCCAATAGCTCTAATGCCAAATGTCCATAAAGTGGATCTCATGAAATATGTTGTAATCAAGGATTATGTCTAGAAATAAGCTATATATAATACAAATTTTGTTTAATGTTAGGGCTCTATGGGAAAGTATTCCTTACTCTTTCAATAATTTTCAATAAAAAATTAATTAATAACATTAAAAATAGAAGAAAACTATAATGTAACTCTCAATATATAACTTTAATCAAAACACAAATTTTACTATTAATACAAATATTTTCATTAAAATAATTAAAAATAGAATAAAGATATTAAAACTAGAAAATTCGATAATCTTGTCCTGATCATGAAGGTCAGTATTGAAACATGAAGGTCAGTATTGAAATGAGCCAGTAGATGCAAACCGGAATGTACCTATGTGAAAACCCTAGCTGTGATTATAAATTGTGGTTCAAGGAAGTTGTCCAATGATCTTCGTTTATTCGTTGGAACTTTTATTTTAGATTTTCATGACCGGGTAAAACGTTTAATACCCTCGAGTAAAGGGTTTTCGAATTGCCATGAAAGCTGTTGAAGCATCATAATGTCACGAACTTTCACAAAAGAAAATGGTTATGACACTGTGTGTAAATATGAGTGGAACCCCATTATATCAATGCGTCTAAATCTTAATGAAGTAGCAACCTATCTAACTGGCAACTAGGCAAACTAGATTACGTTTAGACTATTTCTTACCTAGTTCAGAATATCGCAACCTCAACGCTGAAGAATCAGATGTTTCGGGCAATTGATTGCTTAACGATGTGGACGAATTGGATTTTATGAACATGCTAGTCCAATGCTTCTTCGCATTCATGTTGTAAGAATGCAGGGAGGTTCTCTAAATCTTTTTTTGGAGACAGTCTTTAAACCCGGTTTTTTTTACTGCAACGGATTCACAAGAGCAACGAATGAAACTGCAACGGCTTTGTGCAATCACCAATGACACTTATAAAGCACCTACACGCAGACCTCAAACGGAATACATCGAAATGAGACGAGCAGGCAAATGGTGGGATATGTTTGCACACTGGAGTTAGTTACACCACGGATTTACTTATGGACTTCCAAATGTTCGAAAGTCAATTTACGATAAAATGGAACCGTTATAAGTCAAGTTAGAAAGCTCGCGGGTTGCCTTGGAGTGCTACAATCGTAATTATTTTATTATAAAATTCATGTAATATAGACACTGGAGCTTATTTAAGAGGTCATATTTATTGTATACCCGACACATCATATTCAGGTCTATAACATAAAGCCCGGATTGCCTTGACTCTTCTTAGTTGGCTTCCAGGTATGACAACTTGAATGCGCTTTTTCGAGGAGCTAAAAAAATAAAGCCCGTACTTAGATATGGGCGAAGATATTTTGAAATTTTGAAAGATTCATGATTTTCAAATTTTATGGGGCCATTATTTAAGATTTTTAAATATGATCTTTATTTGAAAATATATAATCAAATAAGAATATAGTTTTAAAGGTTGCATGTAAACTGTGCTACACCCTATCATTCATGCTAGGTGAAGTTGATGTCAATGTCATTCAATTTTGTTTCCTTGTTTAATTTATATGTATTTTTATAATTCAATTAATTTGAAAGTATAAATGGTACATTTTGAAGTAACTTTTTACTCAGTGGTAATGAGAATAGTGCCATGCGAGTCCAATGGGTAACTCACGTACGTGTTTAATTTTATAATAATAATAATAATAATAAGACACTACATAGAGGAGAATTAAAATTAGAATTTTATAAAACATTAAAATTTAGCCTAAAAAATAATATATAATATATTTTCTCTATTTTATAATTGAGTTTGTCAAGCGAGGAGTAATTCCAGAAAACTGATGCATTTATTCTATTAGGCAGCTATCTATTATATACATGAATGTGATCGTTCAGTTCATTTTCTTGATGACTGTTCAAATTCAATTCTCCCAATCGCTGAGGATTAGGTGTCAACATTTCCCCCTTAATCTGAAGGGATGTTGGTGAGTCCAAGCATCGTTCTGAATCTTTCAAGCTTTTCTATTCCAAGCGCTTTGGTGAAGATGTCTGCGATTTGCTCATTTGTGGAACAATGACGAAGATGGATTTTTTTGGCCTCAACATGATGTCGGATCAGATGATATTTAGTATTGATGTGCTTTGTACGATCATGGAACTTTGGGTTCTTGGCCAACTTTATTGCAGAGGTGTTGTCAACCATGAGTGGAGTTGATTGTACTTGTTTTACCTGCAAATCTTCAAGAATTTTTCTGAGCCACACAATTTCTTTCGTTGCTTTAGCTGCTGCCACGTATTCTGCTTCTGTGGTGGAATCTGCTGGAACTGATTGTTTGCGTTATCTCCAAGAGACAGCT
>APFE031095552.1:77981-89818 GCA_000404065.3 Pinus taeda | reverse complement strand
GATATCCAGCTCAACTTTAGTGGATTTGATATCATGCATTATAGACTTTATTTCAGATGCAAGAGTAAGAGGATCATTATTTTGCAGTTCAAGAGTGAAGAGTTTAAACATAAGTTGGACGAATTCAAGTGTAGAATGTGAGTCATAGAGTTCTTTCAGCTTTTGTAAAGCTTCAAAGGCAGTTGAATATGATGAAATGTGGCGACTCACCTCCTTATTTACAGATGCTGCAATTAATGCATATGCTTTGTTGATCTTGTTTTCCTAGATGGCGAGCTCTTTGTCTGATGTAGGCTTTTCTGGGTCACTGTCTCCTTCTTCGACACATACTCCTTTCCACAACTCATTGAAGATGAGGGTGTTTTGTATCATCCGGGACCAGTCAGGATAGTTCTCCTTTCAAGTGAGAACTATTCCTATCATAGAGATGATTGAATGCATTCTGTAAAAGATTACTTCTGCTGATATAAAAAAAACATTTTGCTGATAGGCTAATACTTCTGATGGCAAGAAAAATTACTCTTATGAAAAAAGAAAACTTTTGCTGCTATATACTCAAATTTTCTGTTGCTATCCTTGGCATCTAAAAGTATGAGAAACTTCTGTTGCTATACCATGGTCGTATAATATATACATGAATGATATATGTCAATATATAAACATGAGATGCTTCATATAATATGATCCTTGTCAAACAGTGTTTCAATCACCAGCTTCGATACTATGGTCGTATAATATATACATGAATGATATATGTCAATATATAAACATGAGATGCTTCATATAATATGATCCTTTTCAAACAACGTTTAAAATATCAACGGTTAGAGGCATTCTCATAGCACAACAACATTTCATATACGAGCAGTTAGAGGCATTCTCATAGCACAACTGATTTCAAAACAGTGTTTCATATACCAGCAGTTAGAGGCATTCTCATAGCACAACTGATTTCAAAACAACGTTTCATATACCAGCAGTTAGAATTAATATTCAACAACATATAAACCCACAGGACAGCATTACCAAACTTTCTTCAAACTGTGTATTCAACAATTTCAAGCTGCGCATTTTACATTTACCAAACTACGCTATCTATCAGGGTAGGCTCCGAGCGTTTTTATTCGGCACTGGACACAAGAATTTTTCTCACTAGTTTTTCAAAATGATCATCTACGAGGACCTACTCTCTGGTGACAAGCTTCTCTCAGATTCATTTCCTTACAAGGAACTTTACAATGGAGTTTTGTGGGATTTCTTAAGCACAAGGAATCAAAAAATCGTAATGTAGAAGGTAGCATACCATATATGTTTGTATTGGCAGTTACTGAGCAATTCGATTCATGGCCTGAGAAAGATGCTTGCCAACGTAAATGGGTCATGGTGAAAGAGGCAAGGGAGCAGTGTAAACTTGATTGGATGCATTTAGCACTTGGAGCAGTGTAAAGAAAATTCAGAGTGGCGCATAGAAAATTCAGGCATTATGAGAGTGTGGGACAAAACAGTGGAGCAGAAGGCAGGCAGTGGACAGAGGAGCAGAAGTCAGGCAGTGGACAGAGGAGTTACAAGGCAAGGCTAAAAAAAGAACCTGGGACCTGTGCTCTGATACTATGTCAGGCCAGGAGTAACTCCAGAAAACTGATTCATTTATTCCATTAGGCAGCTATCTATTATATACATGAATTTGATCATTCAATTCATCTTCTTGATGACTGTTCACATTCAATTCTCCCAATCGCTGAGGATTAGGTGTCAACGGAGTTTATTCTTTATTTTATAATTGAGTTTATTCTTTATTGAAGGAATAATATCACTATATATTTATGTACAAGAATAACATAAGTAGAATGGAAAGAATTGCAACGACTTGCACGTAAGGAGAGATGTCATAAATTGGTCGTTTTAGCTAAATTATTGGGAAATGAAGAATAATTTTGTAAAAAAATTATAAGAATAAAAAAAAAAAATTACATATGAAATTAAAGAGAATATTGGAGAATATGGAAACCACAATAAGACAAAAGAATTTTTCATCTTTATGGCACTATGAGAGAGGAAAACTACTTTCCCCTAAAGTGTCTTGAGTATACCCAAATAAGATATCATCCTTTCTAAGATTACAAATCGTCATAACTATAGTGATGTTAGAACACTTATCTTAATGTTTTTTTATCACATAAAAAAATTAAAGAAATACAAGTAATCTATTAGCTTTCATAAGGGTTAATATACCAATTATGATATCAATAGATATTAATCATCATAATCATTATCTCATTTGGTCATATATCATCACTTTCATACTTGGACATAGACCATAATAATATTTTTTATAATTACCTTTCTCTTTAATATACCTATGAAATTGTCATGATTCATGGGATGAAAATTCAAGGAATCTTGAACTACATATGGAAAATACACTTGCAAAACAAAAATAAGATATATAAGAAATGAAAACAAAAACCTAATAAATTAACTCTTCACTTCCGTATTGAAATCTCAATAAAAGGTAAAAAGTAACCATCTCAATTATTGGCTTAAGAAAGTAAAGAACACCTACTCATCAATTTATTTAATACATCCCCATACTTGTATTATCAGAGAGTTCCCTAGTTTATTTAATATCATTAAATAAAGTTATGGAATATGCTCTCCTGCAAAGATGGATCCTTCGTCCATATCAATTCTTACAAATTCAGATACAGTGTTTCCACTCATGATTATGAACACAAATATAAAATGCATGTCATTGTATAAATTAACACATAATTAGGCATATAAATTAGTAATAAAACAAATATAATCATCTAAAAATTTAATTTAACTCTAAGTTGTTGCTCACAAAGTAATATCTCGACAATTTTTTAATTATGCACCATGGCTACCAACTCTATGTAATTGTTGGGGAAAAAGATTACCCTCTAGAAAGGAGGGCCAAAAAAACAAAAGAAAAACGAATTGCAAAAAAAGAAAAAACAAACCAAGGCAGGGGAAAAAAATGAAACTAACAACAAAAAACACCAGAAAATTACATTATACACAAATTGTGCAAATGAAACAAACTATTGCAAATACTAGAACTTGGAATCTGGATTGCTCATTTCATTAATAAAAAAAATAATTTACATAACATGAATCCCTCATTGCCACGACGATAGGGTGGTTGCGTTTTCTTACACGATCTTCTCATACATCCTCAAAACCCTATGGAATACTCCAGTAAAGATAAAAATTGAAATCCCATCCCATGCCTCACAAAAAACCCTAAACCTAATTTTTTTTATGAAACTAGAGGGGAATATTTTAATATTTCAATGAAAATATATCAATTGTTTTTACTTTTCTTATAAATGCATATTACTTGGCCTTTGAATTTCATTTCAGTGCATTTACATTTACATGTCATTTTACATTCAACCTTCTAATTAACCTAAATTCACCCTTATGTAACATAAATCACACTTGGGCTCCAACATGCTCCCAACACAAATCGTTGGCTTGTCCCAAGCCAAATGCAGTTGGAAATCCAAGCTTTCTTGCACTAATACTTCACAATCGTAATCCACCTCTCAATGTTAAACTGTATATTCCACACTAACATCTACCCTACTCTTGATCCTTCTTTGTGAACATACTCTTCATTTTATGGGAGCCCTAGCCTCATGCTCACAAGGCCCCATCTCTCCTCTTCTCACATGAGCATCCTAGGCTTTGCTTGCAAGACCCCACAACTAACTATTGCAACTTGCATTTAGCTCTCTATTGTTCTCCCTTCTTCATTTTCCACATTTGTTGCACCTCCTTGGATTCCTTGCTTTTTGCGAATTGTTGGTGTTATTGGATTGCTCTATTGTTGTTGGGGATCTCATTTCCTATTCTCGAGACTTCATGGGTCTCTAATAACTAACTAGTGTTATAACACAAAAGCATAATAAGAAAAACAAAATGACATCAAAATAATCCCTAGTGCAATTTTTTTGGAAATTTACTATAAAAATAGGTCATTGTAACAAAATTTAAAAATTTTAGGTTTGTCACATTTGAGTTGTATCTCCCCCACATGCCTACCCTTCACCCCCTCACATAATTCGATACAAAATTATGAACATGAAATTGATTTATATTCCTATAGAACTACTTTGTCTATTTATTAAGAACAAAAATCAATACCACCCTCCCCATGTTTATAGAGGGACAACCTTTCTTTCCATAATGTTCAACCAATATTCTTCCATCAGGCCATCGGTAATTTTAGATCTAATGAGTCATGGTGCTACACCATTAACACGAGTATTTTACATTTCAGACTCCAATGCCATAACCTTTTTCATCACAATTATTTCTACCTTAGAGGCTGGATATGGAAGTCCTCTAGGTAATTACCCATGCCACAAACCACTAATGGATGAAATATGAATTATTGACCGACCCTATTTTTCCTCACACATGCACTTTCCAAATTTCTTAGACACTAACCAAATGCCTCTCAACTTTTCTTTTACAACCATGTTCCATTTATCCTCCTTCAAATCTAGGAACGAATTCACATTAACTCTAAAGCCAATGTCATTAATAAGCACACTAATTCTATCGAAACACTACCAAGAAACTCCCGTGGCTACATCAATAATCACATCACTCCAGCTAATATCAAGCTCCATCGCCATGGATGTAATGAGCGGTATGTTGTTGGAATCATCCTGTGTTGAGGCAGGTGATGAAGTATTGAGCTTCTCTATCTCCTCAGAGAAACAAATCAAGAGTTGGGTTCTTTGAGCAGTGGCCACAATGTTGCATCTACGCCTCGCAAATTTTGATGCAAACTCCCTTCCAAGCCCCAACAATGCACCAGTCATCATAACGAACTTCCCTTCAAATGACTGCCTTAAAGAATTGGATCTTCTCCCAACCTTTGTTTCCATGGGAATATAGTTAATCTTTCATTTTGCGGAGTGAATCAAGAAATGATAGTATGAATGTGGAAGGAAATCCATGTCAAAATCCTTTCAATGGATGACCACCTCCTTCTTTCACAAGAGACAAGCTCTCCCGTAGGATGGAGTGATTAGTATGACCACCTCCATTGAATTTGATGGTGATTGAAGCAACATAATAGCTCACTGTTTCGCTTAGCGAAATGCAATGTCACTCATTTTCCCGTGTCACAACGCTCTATCATTGTGGGGTCTTATGCAACAAGTTTACATATACCTATGCAGTCCTACATTCTATCCATGCATGAAATTCTTCAAAAAATTGATTGCGCAATGTTGAACGCATTCCACTAGTCCTCTGAGGAGCCTTACTAGTTCTGTGTTACCCATCAAAAACCCATAAAAATTCCATCCACAAATTTGATGATTTTACATTCTTCTTTATTATAGAATATGGCCAAGCCCATAGCCTCCCTATGACCACAAGTTCATCCACTTAGGCTTCTCCCCGCCATTGCTGCCACCCAACTGCAAAAGGGAGACAAGATTTTGCCGGCTGGTTGAAATTTATTGGCAAATTTTTACACTCTAGTCAAGAGGGCCAACAAAAGATAAGAAAACAAATTGAAAAAACAAACCCAATACAAGTGCAAAGAAAAAAAATTACATTACACACAAACATCTCCAAATGCAACAAACAACTGCAAATACTATGCACTAGAATCCATATTTGTCATTTCTTTAACAAGAATAACAATTTACATGACATGCAACCCTCCCTATCATGGCAGTAGGAAGGTTGGATTTCCTTCCAAGCTCTTTTCATAATGCCTCAAAACCCCATATAATACTCCAACAAAAAGAAAAACTCAAAATCCCATCCCATGCCTCACCAAAACCCCTAACACTAAATTTTTTCATGAAACTAGAGAGAAATATTTTAATATTTCAATAAAATTATCTCAACTTTTTTTCCTCTTTTAGAAATGCACATTTCATGCCCTTTGACTTTCATTTCATTTACATTTACGCGAGTTAACCAAAATTCACCCTTATATACCCTAAATCAGACTTAAACTCCAACCATCATGACTAACATAATTTCTCAAGCATCTTCAATTTCATAGATTTATAAAATGTTAATGACATTGTACAAGAACTCAACCAAACCAAGCACTTCTATGCATGCATGAGTACACATAGTGGATTATTGGTGCGCTTCTAAACAAACTCTATAAGTGATAGAAACTTTTCACGCACTTTAATATCCATTCAAATTTCATAAAATTCTTTTGAAAAGTGATTAACTATCCCACCTTTAAAAAGCTTTGAATAAATATTATGTACTTCTCAATAAATCTTATCAATAATCCAATTCAAAGTTCCAAGAAATGCACATTTCATGGACTTTGACTTTGATTTGATTTCATTTACATTTACCTATCATTATACATTTAACCCTCTAATTAACCCAAATTCACCTTTATATACCTTAAATCACACATAAATCACACATAAGCTCCAACCATCATAAATAGCATAATTTCTCACGCATATTTTACGAGAACTCAACTAACCACTTATTTGCATGCATGAGTACACATAGTGGATTATTGGTGCGCTTCTAAATAAATTCTATAAGGGTTGGAAACTTTTCTTGCATTTTAATATCCATTCAAATTTCATAACATTCTTTTGAAAAGTGATTAACTATCCAACCTTTAAAAAGCCTTGAATAAATATTATGTAATTCTCAACCAGTGTTCTGAATGATCCAAGTCAAATAACATTTCTTGGCATTGGATAACTTCTAATCACTTGATTTTTCTCTTCGTCGATAGTTGTTATATTCATTATATAATGAATCTAATTTCAATAAAAGAACTATTTATTCAATTCCCCTTATTGGGATTAAATCAATATAACATCAAAGAAGGCAATGACAAACCATAAAAAAAAAAATTGTTTAAAAATTTCATTCATTATATGTTTATATTTTTTTTTCACTTCGAACCATTGATAACATGGAATTACTACCTTCAAAATTTTTAGAATGGTTTGTAAAACCCTCTTGTTCTTAAAATAGATTTGTTGAATATTTTTCGCTATAAAAGGTATTGTTTTAATTCTCGTTGCATTTTATTTGAACCATTTGAGTTGTAGCAAATATCGCTTTAGGTATTTTCTACAATAGGTTATTGAAAGGAGGTGACATGCAATAACGTGAATTTGAATCTTTCTATGGCTCCATATTTTCATAGATATTTCTTTTTTAGAAGTATGAAATGAATTTTTTTATTTGGAAACTGGTGGGTCATTCAAATTTGGATTTTGAATTTTATTTTTATTAGTACTATTTAAATATTCAATCAAATAAAATTAGAAATAAATGGAATAATGAAATGAATTTGTAAAATGAAATTAGAATTATCTCTAATTTTCATGATTAATCGTTAATATTTCAAATTAAGAAAAAAAAAGTCATCTTCAAGCTAAATAATGAATTTGTAAAATGAAATTAGAATTATCTCTAATTTTCATGATTAATCGTTAACATTTCAAATTAAAAAAAAAAAAGTCATCTTCAAGCTAAATAGTTATCGGGATAATTGCATAAAATTCCATAGGAGAAGTAAGATAGGAGTGAAAAAACTAGAAACATAATAATATGCGAGTAAACTTATTAATAATAATATTAGATTAGTATAATCATATAAATAAAATGACTATTAAATGTTATTAGGCATCAATTTAATAAACATCAAATATTTTATAATTACATTTTAAGCTGTTAAAATTAAAAATATAAATCATAAAACTAGCTAAATTACATTATTATTATTATTATTATTTATTATTATTATATATAATTTAGCATACAGTGGGACAAGATCTTATTCATGGAGATTTTCCTTAACTCCATCTTAGAGATTCTTAATATGTAAATACAATTTTTACTATACCATGGATTATCAACACCGCATGTGTAAAAAACCGTAACTCATTTTATATGATACTTGTTCACATAACATTTATTTTAGCTAATCAATTTAATTAAAAAAATAAAACGGGTATAGTACTTTAGACATCAACCTTATACTATTAAGAATATTATAAAATATTCTATGGAGGTGAAATCCTTACCATCCTCCTAATAATACTGATATTTGAATTAAATTTCATAAAAATCAATTCCAAAGTAGACATACTTATCAGCATAATTAATAACAAAATTAATGTTATTTTAAAATTATAATGAATGTTAAAATAACTTTTACCAAAGGAAAAATCATAAAATTTCATTAAATAATATTGAAAGTTACATACTATATATGTCAAAAGGCATATAAAAAATACAGAGGGTCACTACAAGGACGAGAATCTTCATATGAGACATAGATATCATGTTATGAAACCAATTCACAAAATAGAAGAAGAGATAGAGAAACGGCTCTAGTATTAGCCTCTTCGAGGGGGTAATCTCCTTTACATTACACAAATGAACAATTCTCGAATGATACAAATGACAAAACCTTCTTTCTATATATATGATTCTAAAACCCATAAGAGAACACAAAATTGTCATATGAAAGGAAAACAAAACTGCTAATCATTTTGAGAAAGTCCCATCTATGAAGGGATGAAGGAAAGAGCACCAGTAATGGAGTTCTGTTAACTATATATATGATGACAAGAAATAAAATAAAAATTATGCTTCACCAAAATCACTTAATGCAAAATATGCTTGAGAGATAACATATAACAACTTGATGCTTCGTTGATCCAATTTATAATCACACGAGAGTCCCCACAAAATGTGCAACTATTGGCACCCAATTTTAAGAGTCAAGAGAAGGACAAGCTTCAAATTAAAAAACTCAACAAAGTTGTTTGAACCGCAGCCCAAACCACTCTTGAGACTAAAAGAGTGACTTTCAAATAGAAAGAGGATAGCTCCCCCACCACAAATCTCATCTCTATTAAAGGAACCATTGAAATATGCCCACAAAAAATACTTGTCAATGACCTCTTCTCTGCTGACATGGGGACTAGAGGATTCCTCTTCCTCCAGAATCAATCCATATATAATGATCACCTAATCCATGTAGCGATCTGCACAAAGGGCAATGTCCAAAAAGATAATTCCATTTATTCCCAAACATATGCCCCACATGATGAAAAGAGGTAAATTTTCCATTTTATGAGTTGGAGCCAATCGCTACCAAAAAGACCAAGCCTCTTTAAAAGAGAGACTATGCCACTAGACAGAGAGCTAGAGAACTAATTTTATAGATTTCCAAATATGAATTGAAAAATAACAGAACATAAATAAATGATCAATTGACTGTTCATAAGATCTACAAAATGGCCCCAAGAGGGGTCAAAAAACTATGCTTTATAAATTATTGCCCTTTTAGTACCTTGTTTTCCAAAAGACACCATTGGAACAAATGAGATTTTGCTAGACATTTTAGCTTCCATAACGACTTCCAAAACCACTCCAAAACCATTGGCTCCCTTTCCACAAACTTACTGAGATAACCATTCTTGGGAGAGTATTCACCAGAAGGGAAAAATGATGCATCAAAATTCATCTGACTCATCCCGGATCCATATCGTAGAAATATGGAGCGCTATTATACAGGTAGAGAAAATCATGTGCCATTGTTCTAGCATATTTAAAGCATGAGTCGATAGCCAACCCTAAGACTAAATTCAAGAAGAGATAGGATCAATTACTTGATTCAACATTTTAATTCCTTGGGCACCTAAGGCATTAATCAAACCTTGAGGGAGACGAAAAGAATCCTCGCAGCCCATCAAAGGATCTAACCATATTTTTACTCGGTCACTATAACCCACTCTCCAAGCCATATCACTCTCAATAATTGGGAAGGAATCAATCAGATGTTTCCACACAATGAAGATATTTGGCTTAAATTTAACTGGATTGTGAATCCAGTCCTCCAAAGAGATAGCCCAAAAATATATTTTTGAATAAATACCTTTGTCCATAGGTTGCGTGAAGAGATGGGCCTCCACCCTACCTTCACCACTAAAGCCTTTATAAAACCCACTAGATTATTCAAACCCTGACCTCCACATTTATTTGGAAGGGAAATTTTTCATTAGGGGAATTTTGTGGTTTAAAATGGGACTCCTAAGAAAGATGTACAACCAAAATAAAATTTGTGAGAACTAATATAATATAAGATGATGGTGTCATTCATGGGGAATGAATCACCATTTTTGGATTAAAAAAGTAAAAAGCTTAAAAAATAATAAAATAATAAGAGTATTTTTTCAACTCGTATTCTTAACTTATATTCCTAATGTTTTACTCAAATCTCAAGTGGGAATACTCATTTTATGCAAAATTTGATTCCTCATCCAAGGCGTAGCCATGTTGCATACCTTCAATAGACCTTGTTATATGAAAAATGAGAAATACGTGAAAAAGGTGATTGCAATCATGTTTTTCATGTATTTCTCATGTTTTATGTAGTAGAATTCATCGAAAGTATGCAACATGGGTACATCTTGGATGAGGAATCAAATTTTCCATCCAACGAGTGTTTTTTCTTGAAATTTGAGTAAACTCATAGGGAGATAAGTTGAAAATACAAGTTGAAAAATAGTTGTTGTTGTTGTTTTTTTTTCGTCTAAAATTTGATGATGGAATCTAATATTATTTTATTTTTTCCACTATTATTTTATAATTTCCTTTAGCGGCCCATTTTAGACCTAAAAAATCCCCTAACGTCCCAACTTAACCAAGAGAAAGGTTTTCCTTCCTGCAAGCCTTTCCACAAAAAAATGCAGCAAGATTTTTTAATCTTATTTAGAATCCCTTTCAGAATCCAAGCCAACACCATCCAAAAACTAGTATGCCCTCCAAAAACGATTTTATTAGAACCAATATACTAGCTCGAGATATTTATCTATGAAACTATAGTTATACATGGTTCTCAATCTTTCCCACAAGCTAGACTCAATCAAAAAGTGTTTAACAATTAGGCTTTAAATGAAACCCTAAATAATTTAATCCATCTTCAAGATCCATCCTATTGAAAGGAAATTGCAATTGTACACTAACTAATTCATCATGAAAGCATCCAAAAACACTAAAGGAGGAATTTTAATAATTTATTTCCATCTCAGTAGCCTTACATAAAAGGTCTAAAACATGTTTTAGACAAGACAAGTCTCTTTGGGACCCATTGTTAAATAATAAAGCATCGTCAACAAACAATAATTGGGACAAAAATATACCCTGAACCACGATATGACCTTTTATATCGCCACTGCGTTATGCATAATCAATAAGCTTACCGAGTCCTTCGACAAGAAATAAAAAAAGAAGAGGGGATAGGGCAAAACCCTGTCCAAGGCCCATTTCTACATGAAGTAAATTTGATGTTGACCCATTCATTAATAGTGCAAAAGAGGGTGAAGTGATACATGCCATTACCAAACTAATAAAGTTGTAATTGAAGCCTAAATAGGTAAACAACATCCTTATAAATAACCAACTAGATCTATCATGGGCCTTCGATAAATCGAATTTGAAAACCATACCTTTGAATCTCCTAGCTTTCGAATTGTTTGACGGTGTGTAATGATTTGCCAGTGGTGAATAATCCAATTGGGGAACAAGTCCATGGAAATCGCATTATGTTGTGTAATAGTAAGTCAGTGATTGAATAATTAATTTTTAGAGTGCGTAGTTTAATTATAGAGAAATGGTTTTTCTTCAGAATCTAATAATACAATCTCAAACAATATAGTGATTTTTTATTGTTTAAAATATATTTTTGAATGCATAAATGAATTCAACATCTTAAAAAACTTTTGGGGCATTCTAAATTCTACAAATTATAAATTTAATATAAAAATTTT
>APFE031095552.1:57003-75957 GCA_000404065.3 Pinus taeda | reverse complement strand
AATAAGTTAAATAATGGACCAATATTTAAGTTTAAGGAATCTAATAGCATAGAGAAGCGATAAATTCCTATTAATTAAACAACATGGAACTTAAAATCCTCATGGAAGAATATGTTTGTTTAAGAAAAAGGAATATTCATCTAGAGGGAGGGAAAGAAACTTGAACTCACCAAATAAATATTAAAGTAGAGAAACGAGAAGGAGAAAAGGAAAATAAACGAACAAGGGGATGAGGGGGAACAAGAAAGACGCGGGCCAAGGATGGGAGGGGGAGAAGGCTGTGGAAGCGACTAGGAGGAAAGGGCAAGGATCCAACAACTGTTAACTTTTCAGCTGTCATCTCTATTAAGGTTGCTTGGCCTTTCTTTTTATTTCTATGGCTTCCCTAAATTTCCTGTGACGGAATTGCGTTACCTTGGCAATAACATGGGCCTCGTCAATGCATACATGATGCTTAGTCCTCTTTGCATGTTCTGCCAGGGTGGAAGACCAGGTCCTCCGATGTTTTATGTTGGTTGAGTGCTCATTAATCCTTTGATTAATAGAAAGACCAATCTCACCAACATATTGGGTCCCAAACAAACATGGAATAACATAGACACCTTTCATGTCCTTAGGGTCGACCGGGTCTTTTATCGATCTAAGGAAGCTGCGGATGGTGTTAAAGGGTCTAAAGGTTGAGGGAACATTATGCTTCCTAAGAATTCTAGCAATTTTATCAGTGATCCCCTGGATGAAAGCGAGATGAACTGCTGAGACTCGCTCTTTAAGGTCTTTCTTGACCAATGACTTCTTGTTGGCTTTGAGGAAAGCTTTCTGACTCAGGTGCCTACTCTAACCATTATTAACAAAAACATTAAGGAGATGAGCTTTCTCTTTATCGAGGCTCTTTTTATCAGAGATCCTTAGCACATGACTAGCTAGCGTGTTGAGAACGCCCATATTCTGAGTGGGGAAATGATGAGAGCCGGAATGAAGATACTGCTCAGTATGAGTTTTCTTCGGAAACACTTGGTGGGAAAAGGAACCATCATCATTCCTCAAAATGAGAACATCGAGGAAGGGCAGGTGCCCATCAATTTCCTACTCCATTGTGAACTTACTCGAAAAGGATTGATTGTTGAAATGATTGAAGAAAAGATCCAACTCTTCTTGGCCATGAGACCAGATGACACCCATGTTATCCACAAATCTCTTTCAAAGCTTAGACAGGAGAGGGGGTGAGGCTAAAGCCTTGGATTCAAAATCCTCCATAAAAAGATTAACACCAACTGGGGACAGGGGGAGCTCATAACAACACCACAGATCTGCTCAGAAAACTCAATTTGTATGATACAATGTTTAGAGGTACATATTATGCAAAATATTTTAATGCCAATTATATATCTATTATATATGATATCAATCAATACAATTAATATCAACACAAAATAATTAATATAGATCTCTTTAAATAATTTATCTAAAACTTTTACGATTAAAAAAAAACTTAAAAAGTGTATTGACTGGATTATCCTAACACACTTTCTAACTGGATTTTTCTTTTTCATTTTCCTTTCCTTTTGTTGATTTTGGACACGTAAGGCCTCAGGATCATATACGTCTTCAATAGACTCAACATTTTCATTGTAAGGTGATTCGATCGGCTAGCCATGAGAACTAACTGAAACGCACAATCATGAAGAGTTCAAAAGTCAGTGTTAAGTGAAAATTTATCTGTGGATTTCCTTGTATACATATATAAAATGCTTATTTTGTATGTGGAAACATTTTTCGTTTTGTCTCCAATTTCTCCATAGGGTATACTCTTCAAGAGTCCACAGGATATAAGTATATGACTTCGATTTTGCAATGAAGCATACAGCGGGAAACAACATTCACAATTCACACGTTGGCTCCCTTCAAAATAACGACAGGGACGTTTTCGCTCGAGGTTCTTGTTTTAAAACATATTTACAACTTCAATGAAAATTAAAATTCAGTAGGTTATGGACATACAATCGAGTGCTGCGGACCTTAGTGCTTCGCAAGCAAGCGGAGAGAGGGCAGAAGCTGAGTGGGGACCGAAAAGAGAATGAAAGGAAAGTGAAAGGAAGAGACTGAGTAGGCCGTAGGCACCAGAGCTTGGGAGAGATGAGTCAACATTGAAAGGAAGACCTAGAGTAGACTTACAGAAGGGCTTCCTAAAGACAACACTCAGTTTGACATTAGGCGCTAAAACTTTTAGGTTAAGGTCAGATTCTAATAATGAATGCGTTTGGTAGATTGTTCATATAAACATTGTGTAATATTTTTAGTGTTTACGCATCTCAGTCAATTTTAGTATTTTGGAAGGACTTTCAGTTATTTTTCCAAACGCATTTATCTAGTGAGTTCGGAAAGTTGTCTTTACTATTGTAGTGGGTGGATCCATATTTAAGACGATAAGTTTTATACCAATATGTTTCATTTAACTCTTCCTTTTCATTTTTACTCCATCAAATATGTATACATATTTGGGATGCTTTATCTCGATGATATGTATTTTAAACAATTAAACAATTTTTCAAAGGTATTATGTTTTGTGGTGGAAACCCTTATGCCAGGAGTTTGATCGCTATGATTATAGCATATAATTCAAGTTTCAAATTTTTTTTATTAGCCTTATGACCCATGCACTGTGGCAAGCATAAGTTGACTTAAAAATTTACTAAAAATCATAGCTGGTCATAAAGGCTACTTAAAACCTTAAAGAAACTGAATGAGAATCATTATTCTAGTTTTGTTGGTTAGGATGAGGAATTAAAGATAATAACAATGAAGCTTACAGTTTTGTGGGCATCTTTATTGCAATTGAAAATTATGTGTCTTGAGGTAATGTATTGACTTTGTTCCATACTCATACTCAGTATATATACAGAATCTACAATCTATATAAATGAAAAAACGTTGTCTAAATTGGCAATTTTATAAGAAGTTACGTGGCTCCCTGAAAATGGGTCTTCAATCATTTCGAAAGGAAATAAATTTTTTCAAAGGCAGGAAAAAGTTTAACTTTAGAGACAATTGTTCATTCATGGAGCTTTCAGAAAAGAGAAAGTCGCTACCTTTCCTAGTATATGGAGATGAATAACCAACCTTACACTTTTTCCAGCTGCTGCCTGTATTTCGATGACGACCATTCATATGCAGGCCATAGGCATATAAAAGTTCTTATTAAACGGCATAGCAACAGGCGGAGAGTGCTTTTCATCACTGTAATTAATACATCCCTCGTCTTCGATCTGTAGAGTCTCAGAATGTTTTGAAAATCAGGAAACAGCCAGTCTCGAAGGTCCAAGATTCTAAAACAGGTTGGGAAGAGAGGCAGATAATCCCATGGAAATCATCATTTCTCTGCCTAACACTTATTTCAAATGCCTCCGTTGCCGGTGCTTTTCACTTTCCCGTCCATGGAAACTTCGAAAGTTGAAATTTGAGGTTTCCCTACTTGAAATTTGAAGTTGTAAATTCGCTTCATAAATAATTTGAAGTTGTGGATCATAGTTATTGAATCATAAATATGGTCACGTCGTTTTACGAGATAAGGTTGAAATTTGCCTGTTTTGCCATTTACTAAGTTTTCTTTCAATTTAATGCCAAACAATAAATAATATTATCTTTTCATTTAAATGTGATAGGCCTTCTTTAGGTTATGTTTCATTATCGTAAAATTGATTTACTGAATACCATGTAACTTGGTCGATTACAAGAGACTTATACATAGGATTTTAATACAGATTTTGCACGATACATGAACGTGGGTCATGCATCTCCTAAAACTTTAGATGGAGGGATAGTTTCAATTGACGCCTTTCCGCGAGTATTGTATCTTTAATTTAACATCCGCGAGTATTGTATCTTTAATTTAACATTGCAGTAGTGTATAATGCTAGTTTTGGAGATTCAGATCATCCGAAAAGCACATTATTCCGGCCAATCAGCCAACCGGCTTTTCCCTCACTTCTATCTCAGTCACCTCTTAGAACGTGAAGTCTGTTACCTCAGTCGTCACCGTCCTCGGACGCCAGCTCTCACCTCCATTAACTTTGCGTAGTCACTGCCAACTCTCAGCATTAACTTCACCATGCTTCACTGTACCAACTCTTCACCATGCTTCGCCAGGCCAACTCCATTTGAATTTTCCTCCGCGACACTGTATCCCCTGCTACTCTACCTGTACCCAAAATTTCCGTTGCATCTTCTCAAGTCAGAGGAATTACTTCACTGCTAAGTTCCTCCACATCTGCTCAAATCAGAATAACCACTCTACCATCATCTTCATGAGATTTGAAGATCCAAATTTTCCACCATCAAAGGAAAGTCTACATCCAAAATTTAATCTACAACTAAACAACATTCTATTCATCGTGATGTATAAAAGTTTCTAATGTTTTTAAGGTATCTCTTATGCGAGTTGCTCATACTAAACGCAAAAGAGTAAATGCAAGCTTATATCCCAGTAACAGAGCATTTTTGTTCTGTAATAACATATTTTCTCTTTCTCTGGGATTTTGTGGAGCTGTAACTTGGAGTCCATGCGATTACTCAGCTGATTAATACACTCATTACTCAATCGATTACATAACAATTTTAATAATTAATAGTTTCATCCATTATTTATGGTACTAAACCATTATAAAGACTTTCTTTTCAATCCACAAACCACATGAGCACTGTAGCATAGATCACAATTTCACGACACTACCATTTGTTATGGCCCAAGCTGAACCCTACACCAATTCTTTTGCAATGTATGCAACTAGCTCTTCCCTTTTTAATGCAATGCATTACTTTCTCATTCATCTTGGCAAGAGTCATGCTGAAGTAATTCATCTACCATGCAAAGCAACATAAAATATTTGGGGTGTGATTTATATTTTAAATGTGTCACAAATTATAGACTACTCCTTATCTATAAACTAAAATAGAATTGTCTTTGCAAGATTTCTAGAACTGTTGAAGTCTTCAAATCAGGTATTAGTTGAGATGATATTAATTTTTTGCCTTGAAAATTGGAATTTCTACCATTTCTCTCTGTTTGTCCCTTAATTGTTGATCTTCATACCTTTGAATTCGAATAAATCTTCAATCTATTATTTCTTTTCCATAAAATGCCCCAATTCTGCCACATATTTTCATTACCCTGAAATTGTTGGATTTGACTTTTGTTAGTTGATTTCTTTCCTTCATATATGGAAACAAATTTCTACCTCATAATACTCTGCCAATTGAATCCTTTGACTGCTCATTCAATATCCTTTATTCTTACTCCAACAAAGCTAACAAATATCAAGATTTGAATTCTATCAGTTTCAGATAGTAAATAATAGAGAAAACTTGTACATTGATGCCAACCAATATCTTGTTAACATGAACTTGTACCCATCTCCTTCAAAAATGTGAAAGGAAGATTAATCCAATTTGTCAGTGAACCATTAACATGAAAACATACTCCATATATAAATTTAACCCAAAAAACTATAATGATAGTTAAAACGGCTGCAAGAACTCCTCCAACTGAAAAATAAGAAATAAGTACAAAAATAAAACCAACTATGAATTTACAATTTTTTCTTCACTTGACAAATTCTTTGAAGGTCACACTGAATCCTTTGAGTAGGAGTATTAAGACCATTTTTTAAAGTGTATTGGGCATTGTTTGTTGCCGCTTCTCTTAAAGAGTTGGCTGGCCTAAAATGTGATGTTTATTGTTCTTTTTAATGTGAATCCCCTCTTGTTCTTTTTAATATGAATCCCTTGTAAATTGGATAACTTCAAGAATTTAGCATTCATTGTTTGTATGCAATGTTTCCCTATCCCTGGTGCCCTATGTAGATTCCGTCAAAACCCTTGTCTTCTTCCTGAAATTCTTACTTAGGTAATTATCTCACCTATTATGTGAGAAATATCTCTATATATGAAATATTACACAAGGATAAAATTATTGAAACTTTAGCACAGAACCCCTGATTACTATTTCTGTGACAACCATTTAGCATCTGGCTTCTCTATATGAGGCCAAATCATCAAATTCCTATTTTGATTTGATAATTTTTTTGTATACATTCTTGTAAATTTTTTGGCACAAATCCAGAGAATTATGGCGTTAGATAAGTAATCTTGGAACTGTTGTGTATCGGGCTATCACATTGATCATCAACTCACACATGGACAACCATTTGACATTTGTGAACTTAGTAGTTCTACTCCAGAGTTTGAAATTTCCTTGGAAACATTTGGAAGCTCTGTGGACAAGTGTCATTCAAACACTTGGTTGTTGATTAAATTCTTGCGTGATGATATGCGACTTTTTGGACATTCACATATCATATCATATGAGAACATGAGGCCCATAGTTACATTGTCAAATTTGTACAGCGTTCACTACATCATTTCCATGGGGCGATGAGCTTTGTCATTGACATTTTTGTACTACAAACTAGAAGAATGTGGGTTCTTGCTCAATAAATAGTGTAGAATATTTTCTTTTGACATTCACCTTCTTTCTTCAATATCTATCAATAAAGGGGACCCACGACAATAGTCTACTTGTAAATGCAACTATTTATTCTCTTTTAAAACTTCAGTTTTTAGATTCAACTTCCTAATATGTTTCCACATTTTTTGCAGACATTGAGACAACATGGAAAAGAAATGGAAGACTATTATGGGTCTTGAGGTTCAAGACCCTAAAGAGAAAATCATATTTTCTAGTAAATTTCATTTGGTTTGAAGCATACAAGACAAACATGAATATTGACCGCGTTGCAAAAATTCCTAAACTAAGAATTAATGATTTTTTTCAAGGAGAGGAATCGAATCCAGATGCTCCATGTTCCTTCGAGTGTCGAAAAAGAAAAACTCCAAGCTTAAGGCCTAGTGTTGCCTTACTATGGGAACTACAAGTATTTTAGAATACCCTTGTTTACATGTTGATATTAACAATGCTTTATCATTTGTCATATGTATTGACATTTCAAAATTTATTTTGTAGTTATACTTGCTCATATGGCCTAGAGGACAAGAGAGAGGAATGGAAAAACAAACGAAGGCATTTAATTGTTAAAAAGAGGGGTTTCGAATGCCATTTTATTATAAAGGTCATGGTTCAAGATCCTGACGTTGCAATAATAACATACAACATATATGAGCATGAAGATGGGTAAGGATGGCCTTCTCATGGCAAACACGACACTTTAGGTGATGATGGTCCTCAGAGGAAGCCAAGACATTCAAGAGAGATGATTCCTTATTTAGAAATTTGTTTTTCCTTCGACTTCTAATTGAATTTGTTTGTAAAATGCATATGAAGAAATATGTTGAGATACATGCCACAGCTTGGGTTAGGGATTTTTTCTTACGCAGAAAATATATTGTAAACATTTATAATCGTTTGACAAAAGAAATTACCAACTGCATAGCAAAGATGAAATGAGTGTGAATCTCTAGTATGAAAAACACCATAATGATTTCTTCTTCTACCAGAAGCCCAATGGTGGAGAGATCCCTTTATCACTGGAATACAAACAAAATGGATGTTGGAAACTATGGTCAAGTTATCTCATATTAGCTTGATAGCCATGGACTCAACATTCAGTACAAATAAATATGGATTGAGTATTTTTGCAATGATAGTTTTAATGAATCATTTTGGTTATAATGATTCAATATGATTATTGAATTAAAATTAACTTCATTTTTTTTTAATATGACAGTATCAGTTGTACATGCTTGCAGTGTTTGATGAGCAACAAAGTGGGGTTCCAGTCGCATGGATGGTGATGCCACACAATACATCACAAGATATAGTGGCATGGATGGAGCACCTTATGCATAGGTGTTTTCAGCTTGGTCCTGACTCGAAGGTCAATGCCTTTATGGTTGATGATGGATTGGCTGAAATCATTACTTTGAGGTAACATCAATATTCTTATTTGACATTGCAAGTTGCATTCATTCTAAATATTTCTCACTTAAAATGAATTAAGTTTGGTAGGAGAATCACCAGATGTGAAGTGATCCTGTATATTTGGCATGTAAGGATGGCATGGCTAGAGAATGTTGGTTGGCCAACAGTTCAGAAAAAGAAAAAGAGATGTTCAATGAACTTCGTTATATCTTGAAAAATGTTTCTAATGATGAGGTGGAAATTTAATCAATGGTTTTTTCACCAAATTTTCAACCGAGGAGAAGTTTTTGGACTATTTCCACAAGAATTGGGTTGTTGGTGGAAAGATGCGTAAGTTCACATACTATATTTTTAGTTCATACATTTTTTATTTTATAACTACAAGATATATTTAATAGTTCAATTTTTACATTTATGGATGTGGGTTAAAGGATACCGAGATTTCCCTCATGCAAATCAGGAGACAAATAATGTTGTGGAGTCATACCACAGTTATCTTAAGACAACCTTTCTATGTGATAGACGAAAGAAATGTTCTCGTAGGATGGATTGGCTATTCTATAGTCTAATAAAAAATGTTGAGCCATGTTATTGATTCAAGGAAATTCTGAAAACAGAGGGATATTTGAACAACCACAAGAAAGAGGTGCTACTTGAATCATCAATGGAAAAGGATAGAAGAATTCCAGACAATGATTGCAGGCCTCGTGAGAGCATATCTCACGCTTATTGGGTGAGGAGTCAAAGTAAACCTAATAAGAAATATCTTATGATATGGCATCGTACAAATTTTATCACATGTGATTTCCCATGGTCTATTCGTGGAAATGTTTGCAAGCATGACATAAAGGTAGATTGGTTACATTCCCCCTTAATTGATTCAGGCCCTTTATTGGATCTTGACACTACACCTAATACATTGAATTCCCCTCCTGAGATAAGTATAGAGGCACCAAACCTTGATGCAGATACTAGCACAACTATTATGGATGATGAAAATGTTGAAGACCTTAATTTCTTGAGAGAGGAGTTGTTTGGCTATCTAGACCTATTTTGGAATAGTCCTCCTTCTACTATGAGTAAGACAACACAATTGATTGATTTGGATAAAGAATTTGTGGATGATGTTAATGATCTTCATATTATGGATTATGACTTCACCCTTGGGTTGGGTGCTTATGAGTCATATTTGAAGAGGAAGAAGATTTCCTTAGTCCTAGAAAGAAAAATAAAAGAATAAAAAAAAAATGTCAGCTTGGATATTGATTTGAATGTCCCTACATTTGAAGATGAACCATCTCAATTTCAACACATCAACAAGTCTGGTTGTCCTCGCTCTAACAACGCATCCTCTACTATCCCAAGTAAGTTCTATAGAGAGATTAGATGATATGTGTTTCCTCTTAACCATGTGCTTTGGTTGTTTTTGATGTTGTTAATGTACTGTTTGAATGTTTGCAGGGGTGCACCATCCAAATATTGTGCCTTCACTTGAAGCACATAGATAGAAGAACCATCGCTCTATTTATCACATGAGTCAAGGTGAATTTGATGGGACACATAATGTTGTAGTCTGTATTCTGATGCCTCTATAAATTGCCATCATATTATTTTCTTTGATGGAAATTACATTGTTATCTTACAAATACAACATCTTCTTCAATGGATCGCCCTCCATCCGAACATGATTGGCTCATTGACAACTCCCAAATTGGTGATTTGTCGGGTTTGTTGCTATGCTTTTTCTCTTAACTATGTGCACTGGTTGTTATTGATGTTGTTAATGTAGTGTTTGAATGTTTGCAAGGGTGCAACATCCCTCTAATTATCACATCAATCAAGGTGCATCTGATGGGAAACCTAATGATGTAGTTTGTATTTTGATGCCTCTATAAATTAACATCATATTATTTTCTCTAATGGAAATTACATTTTTATGTTACAGATAAAATAGCTTCTTCAATGGATCTCCCTCCATCCGAACATGATTGGCTCATTGACAACACCCAAATTGGCCATTTTCCAGGTTTGTTGCTATGTCATTTCTCTTATCTGTGTGCAATAGTCATTTTTGATGTTGTTAGTTTAGTGTTTGAATGTTTGCAGGGGTGCACCATCCCAATAATGTGCCTTCACTTGAAGCATATAGACAGAAGCATCATCCCTCTATTTATCACATCAGTCAAGGTGCATTTGACAAAACACCTAATTGATGTAGTTTGTATTCTGATGCCTCTATAAATTAACATCATATTATTTGCTCTGATGGAAGTTACATTGTTATGTTATAGATACAATAGCTTCTTCAATGGATATCCCTCCATTTGAACATGATTGGCTCATTGACAACAACCAAATTGGCCATTTTCTAGGTTTGTTGTTATGCCTTTTCTCTTATCTGTGTGCACTGGTTGTTGTTGATATTGTTAATGTAGTGTTTGAATATTTGAAAGGGTGGACCATCCCCATATTGTGCCTTCACTTGAAGCATGTAGACAGAAGCACCATCACTCTATTGATCACATGAATCAAGGATTTAATGGGATCCCTAATTGATATAGTTTGTATTTTGATGCATGTATTAATTCAAATGATATTATTTGGTCTGATGGAAATTGGATTGTTATCTTACAGATACAAAAACTTCTTCAATGGATCAACCTCCATCTGAACATGATTCGCTCATTGACAACACCCAAATTGGTGATTTTCTAGGTTTGTTTCCATGTTTATGCTCTTAGTTTGCTCTTAAATTGTGTAGTGGTTGTTGCTACCATTGTTAATATGGTGTTTGAATGTTTGCATATTGAACCAGGACATAGAATAAACCAACAGGGATGAGGAAAAGACATAAATGTTAACCAAACTGTAGGCTTCTCAAACAAGTTGTGAGAGAAAATTCAGCTTCTTCTTCTTTAATCTCCCACATACCAGCATTTGTGTCATAAATTTCATTGCAGTTGATGATGCTAGGTTGTTGAGGATTCTTGGTGCAGTGACCAGGTTTTGTTTGGTGTGATTCTTATATATGAGGAGTTAGTTGCTAGTGTTTTATTACTTTTGCTGGCTAGGGTTTGAAAATTTTCCAACTTGTGATAAGTTGCAAGTATGTACATGTACTTCATCTTTTCTATATAAATAAAGTGTTTCAATGGTCCAATAATCAAGTGCTTGCATATTTGATTATGAGCGTTTCTTCTCTTTCTTCATTAGGTAATTTCCAACAGTTTTTTTTATAATGACAATTTCACATGACAAAATGCAATAAATCAGTATATACAACAAAGATTGCAACGCCTCCTACACCTGAAGCACTTCTTATATAAAAGGGAAGTAGCAGATATGTATGGTATATGTCGACTTGAAGATGTGTCTCTTTGACAACACTTTTTTTTGTTTTTGGTTTGAAAATAAATCAACATTACCAATACATTTATTAATTGTTATTGTTGTGCATGTTCATATTTCTTCAAAATGGAGTTCTTCTATGGTATTTTCTAAAATAAAATTCATGTGTCTTAACTAAAACAAGTTGTTGGACTTGTACATAATTTCTCGGCAAATTCAAACATTTGAAGGTGAAATATGCATACTCCTATGTATGCATTGTCCATGTGGAAGGTGCTAATACTATTAAAGCAACACTTATATGTAGTCATATATCTCTTATTTGTTCACTGATATTTCTCAATCTATCCCACAATTGGTGGCTGCCCCATGGGTTATCAATGGTATGTGTATTTTCATCTTTAATAAAAGTTATCTTGGCATGTTCAAAAATCTTGCTACCATATGGATTTTATGTTATTTGTGTTATATTGAAATCTCTTTGGCATATATGTTCATTGTACCTTCCTATTTGCAGATAAAAGCTTAAACAATCACCTACAATAGTATGTAAACCAACAATTTGAAAAAATATCAAAATGGCTAGAATCGTATAAACATATAATATCAATGGTCGTATTTCTTTAGGATGGAGTCTTTTTGTGGTATTTTCTAAAATAAAATTCATGTGTCTATACTAAAACAAGTTGTTGGATAGTGTTCTATAAAGAAGAATCTATGTTAAATAATTGAGCTCAAAGCAATTAGATTAGCACAAGAAACGTTGCAGGTGTTATTTGATAAAAGGGAAAGCATGTGTGTTCAATTGTTTAAAATAGTTTCCAAAAGTAGACAATGACATCGATGAAGATGAACACAAAGAAAAAGTAAGACAATAAGACTTAGGAAATCAAAACTAAGCATTCAAATAGGTACATCTACAATTGTTGATATTTTATTTGGTGATCCTCTCACAATGACTCTTTCAAGGTATCGTACAAAGGTTCCTGTCCATATTTCCCTTATTTGGGCTTGGGTATTTCTTGGCTTCAAAAAAAGTGAGAACTAGTTGGAGGAACTTTTTAGTGTGTTGTCAAAGCAGGGGAGGCTAACTGTGATGCCATTCTTCCCATGTCCTTCTTTGTTGAACAACCTAGCAAACCCAATGATTGTGCCTTGATTCTAAGAACTGTGATTGCCTAGAATAAGCTAAGGGGAAAACAGAGTGATTATGGGGCTCCTTGTTGCACAATTTTGCCACTTTCATTTCAAACTTTTGGACTTGGACAATGTTCTGCAAGTGAATATTTACATAGATCAGGGACATACCAATAAAGAAAATGTTCAATTTCTGCCTTGCTACGAAGTGATTCATTTCTTTTGTTCAAAATCAAGTAGAGGAGTTTAATCCTAAGAAGCTGCCACTTTGCTTTAAATTCAACGAACAAAAGGAGTTTGTCACTTGTTAAGGTTATTTTCTAGGAGATGCCTATTGGGAGTATCTGGCTACAAATTTTAGATCAAATTTTGGTTGTCACATATCTTCTCACTGTAGCCCAAAAGTTATATACCTGAACTATTAAGTTTAAAGAAACTAGAAATGCAAAGTCTCTAGTTCAAATGTTTCATGGAAAAGAATTAGAAACTAACAATCAACATGCACGCATTATCAAAGTAGGTGGTGTGCTCTGGAAAATATCTATTTGTTCAAGGTATCCAACACGAAACTTTGAAGTCATTATTGAAAATCCTACCAAACTATTTTTCATTACACCTAGAAGTTGCACATTACAACTTGGCATTTTAGCCAAGGAAGAGAGTATACCTGCAGTACCCATCAATTTTGTTGCAACCCCCCTCCTTGCAACAATAGACAAATTGTGGGAAATGTATCCCATCCTACTCTCAATAAAATCCAAAACCTTATCTTTTCTTGCATCAAGTGCGAGTGCTCTATCACAAGCATCTCAACTCTTTTGCAAGTTTTCTTCTGATAGAGGCTTACCACTAGTGGTATATGCAATGATAGAAACAACCATAATGATTGACGAAGGTAAGAGACTCTCAAGATCAACCAGAGTTAAATCGATCTCATTTCCATTTTTTAACAACTGGAGCATAATCTATTGGATGGTGTTCAAGAGATTCTAACTCAGCAAACTTAAACCATGAGTAAAGGGATAACCATGAGTGTAATGACTTATGATGGTTCTAGTTATCTTGTCATGAATTAATTTCTTAAGTAGGTGAGATACATTGGATTAGGTGTTTCATTTAGGTTGTTGGTGTGACAAGGGGTTTGGGGGGCATTATGGTTGGAGTTTGATGGAACAATACTCATATAAGTTAGTTGAGTATGAAATTATTTGGTGTGGTAGTGATTGCATGCCAATAATGCAAGAGAAAACTTTAGATTGGCATGTGACAACAATACATGTGAGATAATTGCATTAATGGAAAATATAGAAATTGAGGTGAAGTTGGAGTTGGTGGTTTAATGAAGGCAAGAAGTGCATAGACATACCTAGATGTGTGGTGACCAAGGTGAGACCATTTTATAACAAAAACCTTGGCCACATTTGTTTGGTTTAGACAGGCCCACTGGTAGACCATTGTGACTTAGATGAAATTTTTTCAATCAACAAGTTCAAGTTTTTCATATTACCCTTCATAGAATTTTATAAATCTTCTATTGTTGATCACATTGGAATGTCATAGTTTCCAACCAATCTCTTTCTATTTTCAAGCTTCAAGGCTTCTCCATCGTTGGTGGTTTCTTTGTGAGTTCTTTTAGGTAACCTTCTAATTTATGGTGATTGGTTGAAAAAGAGAATCCCTTTTGATATCCTCTCTGTGGAAATGTAGGTGGAGGTAAGTAGAAGAGAAGGGAAGGTCCTAAACATTCACATATTTTGTTCCAATAAGTTAGGATTGCATTCCACTTTGCTTTAAATTCAACGAACAAAAGGAGTTTGTCACTTGTTAAGGTGATTTTCGAGGAGATGCCTATTGGGAGTATCTAGTTACAAAGTTTAGATCTAATTTTGGGTGTCATATATCTCCTCAATGCAGCCAACAAGTTATATACCTAAACTTCTAAGTTTAAAGAAACTGGAAATGCAAAGTCTCTAGTTCATCTGTTTCATGGAAAAAAAAATTAGCAACTAGCAATCGACATGCACACGTTCTGAAAGAAGGTGGTGTGCTCTGGAAAATCTTTGTTTTTTCAAGGTAACCAACATGAAACTGTGAAGTTGCTATTGAAAATCCTACCAAATTCTTATTCTTTGCACTTTGAAGCTGCACATTACAAGCTGGAATTTTAGCCAGTGAAGAGAGACCCCATGTAGTACCCATCAATTTCGCTGCAACCACACTCCCTAGAATAGTAGACAAATTGGGGGAAATGTATCCCATCCTACTCTCAACAAAATCCAAAACCTTCTTTTCTGTTGCATTAAGTGAAAGCACTCTATCATAGGCATCTAAAATCTTTTGCAAGTTTTCTTCTGATAGAGGCATATGACTACTAGTAAATGTAGTGACAGAAATAACCATAATGGTTGTTGAAGGTAAAAGACACTCAAGATCAACTAGAGTTAAATCGATCTCATTTCCAATTTTCTTTACAACTGGAGCATAATCAATTTGATGGTGTACAAGAGATTCTAACTCAAGGAACTTCAATGATGAGTAAAGGGATAACCATGAGTGTAACAACTTATGATGGTTCTACTTATCTTGTCATGAATTAATTGCTTAGGTTGGTGAGATACATTGGATTAGGTGTTGCATTTGGGTTGTTGGTGTGACAAGGGGTCTGGGGAGAATTATGGTTGGAGTTTGTTGGCATAAGACTCATATAGGTTATTTGAGTATGAAATTATTTGTTGTGGTAGTGATTTCATGCCCATAATGCATGAGACAACTTTAGATTGGCATGTGACAACAATACATGTGAGATAATTTCATTAATGGAAAATGTAGAAATTGAGGTAAGTTGGAGTTGGTGGTTTAATGAAGGAAAGAAGTGCATAGACAGAGCTAGATGTGTGGTGACCAAGGTGACACCATTTTATAAGAAAAACATTGGCCACATTTGTTTGGGGTAGACAGGCCCACTGGTAGACCATTGTGAATGAGATGAAATTTTTTCAATCAGCAAGTTCAAGTTTTCATATTACCCTTCATAAAATTTTATAATTCTTCTATTGATGATCAAATTGGAATGTCATAGTTGCCAAACAATCTCTTTCTATTTTCATGCTTCAAGGCTTCTATGTCATTGGTGGTTTCTTTGTGAGTTCTTTTAGGTAACCATCTACTCAATGGTGATTGGTTGAAAAAGAGAATCCCTTTTGATATCCTCTCCCTGGAAATGCATGCACAGGTAAGTGGAAGAGAGGAGAAGGTCCTAAACATTCACATGTTTTGTTCCAATAAGTCAATATTTCTTCTATCCACAATCGAGGCTCTGGATGGACTTGGTCTTGATGTTAAGCAAGCAATCTTAAGTCACCCCAATGGATTTTCACTAGATGTATTTTGAGCAGAGGTAATGTAATGTTTCAATTGATTACCCATTAAACTGCAATAGCTACTAGTCTAACTCTATTATTTTGCACATTTTGATCAACAATCCACTGGGGAAGATGTTACAATAGAGGAGATCAAAGCATTGTTGTTGTAGACTGCAAACAATTAAGATGGGATGTAGTAAACATAACCTACTACACATCTTCAAATGCCCCTTCTACTAAAAACCATAATATCATTTCAGTCAGAATTCAGAACAGAACACATTGAATTCCCATAGTGGAAGCCCTCTCTCCATAGGGATTCTGATATAGAAGATGATGCAGAGTTACATTACATATTAGGCTAACAATCCTCTGAGAACCTATGCCAACAGTTGGCTGAGACAACCTTGAAGCTATCCACATATCAAATTGTTTAGAGTATGTTAGTATATTCATGTCATAGCAATCTGAATTGATAACCTTCTGTGTAATCATGTGAAGGACGACATTTTGGCAATTTGTTTCCGTGTTACACATCACAATGAACGTTTACTCACAGAATTCTAGTTGTAGGATTAATACTTGTGATCCTTATTCCAGCAGAAATTATGTAGCAGCTGCTAGTCATGTTAGAATTAGATGGTTTCTTTCTTTCCATAGTCTCCGTGATCCTCTATTCACTGCATATTCCTTAAAATTCAATCACTCCTGCAAGAATCTCGTTGTGTGTGCATATATATATATGTGTGTGTGTGTGTGTGTGTGTCTATGTATATGTATATGTATGGTCTTTTGTTGAGAAAGACTTTATATTGGCCACTTGATGAGTTAGTTTATGAGTGACTGGGTTGTAGGGCCTAAAGAAAATGATAACATGAATGAGTTAATGGATTCCATGGCTAAAGATATGGAGGAGGGCACATTGAATTTAGTCTCCGCTATTAAATTAAAACCCCCTTCCTATTGGGTAAGTTTTTAGCATTTCTCGCTAATTGTTGATATCATCAGCTTCTTTCAGAGTTTCATGGTGAGAATCATTTGGATTTGAGTTGGCCTTGGATGAGAAAGCAATTGGATCCTTAAATTTATTTGTATCGCTTATCTTAAAATCTCAACACAATTAAAGGTTATGGTTTCAGAATTTAATGACTTGCCCAAATATGGTAGATATTGTTCCAAGAATATAACCACTTCTAGGTTTTCAAAAATTAAAATAGGGATTATATTTAATAGTGAGCGAGAACCTGCAATTCACAAGAGGCTTTTGTGTTTCAAACTTATAAAACTTGGAAAATGAACCACATAGAAAAAAGGATTTTAATCCAAATTATTTACTATACAAAAGGCATCACCACTAGTATCTAGATCGATTCCACGTGAACAAAACAGGGAGATACATGGCCATACAGACACTGTAACCCATAAAACCTTTGAAGGCTATAACATCAACATGAAACTCACACAAAAAAACCCAAAATCATGAAACCTAGGCCCGCTGACAGTGAAATCAGCCACATCCGTATTCATGGCTATGAATTCTTAAAAATATGCCAAAACCCCAAAATCCAAATGCCACTAGGACTTCTTTGAACCTTTAGCTTCTCTAGAGTCTTTTCTCTAGCCTTCTTGGGCAAGAGAACCTGGTAAATGTTGGGAATTATGCCTCCATGAGCTATGGTAACTTTCCCCAAAAGATTTTCCAATTCATCGTCATTTCTCACGGCCAACTGAATATGGCGGGGAATTATCCTATTCTTCTTGTTGTCTCTAGCAGCATTTCCTGCCAATTCAAGAACCTCAGCTACGAGGTGTTCAAGCATAGTTGCAAGACAAATGGGGGCTCCAATCCCAAACCTCTTGGCATATCTTCCATTCTTGAGATATTTGGCGAGCCTTCCAACAAGAAATTGAGGGCCAGCCTTGACAGAGTTCGTGATGGGCTTTTCACTGGATCCTCCCTTTCGGCCCCCTGCACCCTTCCTTAACTTAGTAGAGGTTTCCATAGGTAGTGCTATGTTAATTTACAACAATCCAGGAGTTACAAAGTACACAATAATGCAGATGCTATGAGACGAAAACACACGGATCAACCACCTCTAGCTTTCCAAAAGCCAACAACCTTCAATGGCTCACAAAATCAAATATTACATTAACCTAAAGCACCATCGGGGCACTCTGTCTACCTTTTCATTTGCATTATGGATGATATATTCATAACTGAGAAAACCCATATGGTGAACAAAAGATGAAATAGGAAATGACTTGAATAATACTCAAATAAATTTAGCCTTAATTGTAACAATGTATTTATTTATCCCACTGCTATAGCTAGCAGAGATGGCCTTTCAGAGCTTGGAAATAGTTTGATTTCCCCTTGCAAAGGCATTTCTATGCTGCAGTGCTTGGTGGGCAGGCTCTGGGAAAGGGTGGGGTAGCAAGGGATGTTGTCAGGCTCCCATTTTGCACACATCCTGAAATCATTGCAGTCCACGACACCATGTCTCATTCAGGAATTTTCTCAAACATTTCCAAAGCCTCCTCAACTTGTCCATTTTGCACAAATCCTGCAACCATGGCATTCTGAGTGACCATATTTAGCTCAGGTATCTCCTTAAACAACTTGAACGCTTCACCCACCTATACATTTTGTGCATACCCAGCAATCATCATTGTCCTTAAAACCACATTTTATTTGCTCAGTGGTCAGGCTCTAGGCAAGGGCAGGGTAGCAAGGGATGCTCTGGTTCACATGAATTTTTCAAATCGTGTTGGTGCAGTTTCCATATGCTCGTTAAGGTATTAGTGGGGTCGGTGAAGTTGAAACAGGCAGTCGATGTGCGAGGTGATAATTATGGAAGTAACGGAGTAGTGTTCCAGCGAGGTGACGGAGATGGAAGTGAGGAAAAAGCCGATTGGGTGGCTGGCTGGAATAATGCGCTTTTCAAATTATCAGAATCTTCAAAAAGTTACATTATAGACTACTCCTAAAAAATTATTTAAAAATCATAATCATCGATTTAAATAAGAAATTTTGAAATATTTTGTATTTTTGTATGAAGAGTTTAAAATCTCTAAAATACGTAGTTTTCTATGTTGTTACAACTTTCTAAGGGTGAAGTTCCCCTATCTCTTCTATTAAAAATTGTAGTGGCTCGTTTTGTATTTCCTAATATATAT
>APFE031095552.1:0-47655 GCA_000404065.3 Pinus taeda | reverse complement strand
GAGCATGTGTTTATTGAACTTAAATTTGACAGGGAAATTGTTATGATAAAGGAATTTGAAGGAGAAAAAACCTTAACTTTTGTTCTTGAGGAAGATGAATTAGAATCATCTCATGGAAATCATGCTACTGAAATATATGGAATAAAATCAGAAGGTGGAGAATTACTTCATGAAGACATGCTCGAGGAGATTTCAATACTAATTAACAATATCATGTCAAAGGAAGAAAGCACATATGAATATGAGATAGAAATTTTTGGGGGAGTGGCTGGGAGAAGATCCAAGTGGTCGATATCATGGAGGACCCAAATACAACTAAAGTTGATTTTGTTAAATCATACAAGGAGTTTATTTTTTTGGAGGAGAGGATGGAAAGCCAAATACTACATATTCAACTTGCAAAAACAAAGTTAGAGAAAATTGCTTTCAAAAAAATTGAGGATAGGATTACAAAACATGATCATTGGATTGAAAAGAGTTTTATAACTCTTATGATAGAAAAGGATATGTAATAGATTTAGGAAAATGACAAGATTGAAGTTCAACCAAATACAAAGGTTGATAAAGTGATTGATGAATTGTGGATGTTGATGAGGAAGACATCCAGGAGAAAATATTGTAGATAGAGGCTGAAAAAAGACAAGGATATACAACTAACTAAAGAAATTTGTATTAACAAATAAATGGGGCAACAACATCATAAATTGTGGAAGCCTAGAGAATTAAAATAAATAAAGGAGCATATAGCCATTTACAATCTAAAGATTGAGACCCAAGAGGATTTTCATCAGCATATGAAAGCACATGGTGAGGAGACCATCATTTTTTTTCACCTTTGGAGTATGATGCAGGATCATCTTACCTCCAAGTCGAAACACATTTTGACTAGACTTAAGGGTATTTCATTTTCAGGGGATTTGGTTCCTAATTGAATGGAATTAGCTAATTAATTGGATTTTCTATTCTTTTGAGGAAAACTAGAGAAATTGTGAATATTGTAATTATATATACTTCTAAGAAGAGATGTCAAGAATCTTAAGAGATTTGTATATATTTTAGAGTTAGTAAGGTGTCTTAGAGGGTAGGTGGATCTAGAGGATACTATAATAGGGGTTTTTTGAAGATTTCGTGGATCTAAACTAATTGTAGTTTAAAATCCTCTTTCATATAATCATGTAAGCTGAAGAAAAAGGTAGAAGAAGCAAGTGAGGGAGGAGTATCAAGAGGGCTATCAAAGGAAGTCCAAATATGGTCATAAGGGCAAGATGGGTGATTAATGTAAACAAAATCTTAGGAAAGGTTCTGCCAAGAGTAAGTTCCATAAAACACACATAGAAGTTACATAACGGTTGTTTAAGGCTTAGGAGGGGGAGTGTTTGAGAAATCAAGTTAAATACAAAGGAATTGATTGCATAGAGGAAGAGGAAATATTTTCAAGTAAGGTTGAAGTCGGATGTCGAAGCAAATAAAACATCCAAAGTGATCAAAGTTGCACAATAGATGTGAGCAGAGTGGTGTAGTGGTAGAGATGATATTCATAAAGGATGAAGAGAAAGCATGAATAAATGCTATAGAGAAGGAGGAAGAGTGAAAGTGTAAGAAGGAAGAATTTTTTGGTAACCTTGTGAACACAGTCATAAGAAAGGCCAATACTTAGATTTCTTTAAACCTGTGTGAATATTTTAATTATTTGGATTACAGTAATGAAGGGGAGCTCTAATAGTTAGAAATAATATGCATCTCCCTTAGTCTATTACCAGAGTGATTAGAGAGGTGTGTGGAAAAAGGAGTAGCTAGGAAAAATAGGCACCAGGATGACGTGTAAATTTTGGTGGTGTGTAAGGGCCCGCTATGAAGTGGAGTCGATGCATTAGAGTCAGAAGTTTTAAACGTATAATTAATAAAATCACGAAGTGACATGTCTCGAAATTCTCTCCGCAGATGAATGAGTACCGTCTGAAGATGATGTATGGGTAATGTAAGTAGCAAGATGATTTGTCCTAGAAAGTTAACATAATGAAGAGTTCAAAGGCTGGAGATGTTAATTGAAGGAGGTCAGGATCGGTTGATGACAAGAAATATTTTAATTTCCTAAAGTCTGTCTCCTAGGAGGTATCAAAATGCACACTTAAAAGCATGTTGGGATGACGAGGAACAAGCACATGTGGAAACCAATCAATAAGGAGAGTAGAGGGATGACATGTAGAAGTGGAAAGTTAATAAAATAGCTAGGCCTAACATCACAAGGCAAGGTTTCATGTAATTTTCGAGTGTAAGTGTCAAGGACTAAAGCTTATTGTGAAGCGTTGTGCGGTTGCTGAAAAATGATTGAGTTAAGAGGCCAGTACTAATAAAAATGTAAAGCTATAATCCCATACTCATATAATGTTTTGGCTGAGGAGGATCTACCCAAATCTTCATTGTGCATGCATATTATATATGAAGAAGCTTGGCTCTGGCGACTATGAGAAAAAGGGACTTATTTCTTCCCTTGCCTTATATGTTGGATAAAGGCTGCATTCATGTGTATTGTACATAGGCTTGAACATGATGGTTTTATACAGTGGTTATATTATATGGTTGTGGATTCACCCACTTAATTTTAATTGTCTCATTCTTAAGGGTAAAAAAGGGATTTATTTCCTAGGTTGAAATTGAGGGAAGCTCTTGCCAAATTCAAAATTTTTGGATGTTGATCACATCCTAGGCACTCCTACGTCAGAATTCATATCAGAGAAGGTATTAAACTTTCTTGTTTAAATGATTAAATAAATAGCGATTGTTGTGGAAGAAAATTGACAAAGGAGATACTAGTAGAGGAGTTGTGGAGAAAGGAATTATAGTAGGATCAGATTTGGAGGGTTTTCAAAGAGGTAAAGTTTATTTTTGTTTTGTAATTCATATTGAGTTGAATATTGATGACAACAAGGTGAAACATTGAGGAAATTAACTCGACATTTTTGGAGGGTGGTAGAGTATAATCTTATTGATTTGAGAGAACATTGAAGGATTGCAATGGTGAATAGAAAACCAACAAAATTAAAGGCACATAGTTCTTGAAAAGAAAACGAAGAGTAAGTTACATTATGTTGCAAAAATTGAGAGGCATGACAAGTACACTTGCTTCGTTTTACTTTTATTGAAGACTGGGAAAATTGGAGATGATTGCAAGATAATGAAAGAGATTATGTGTTCTTGATGGTGGTTTTTTGAAGAAAACATAGAAAATTTGTTTTTGGAAGAGAATTGGATCAAAACATTGGACCAAAGGGAAGTTTGTTTAACATATGATATTGGTAAATATGTTATAAAATATGTGTTATTTTTTTGTTTACTCTGGTGATGAAGAATTGTGTTTACAAGTAGAAGAGAGGAAGATTGCTGGAAACTAGTGGAGAAGTGAAGTTATGACATATGATTAGTGAAAGAAGCAAAAGCTCTCAAGTGGAGGAACTATGAAAAAACATTGATAGTAAGGTGGAATTGTTGAAAAGGGGAAATCATAGCTACTAAGAGATGAAATAGGTGAGTAGATGAATATGTAAAATCTTGACAATTTTGAATGTTGAGGAGAAGACATGGTCTAGGAAAGGGAGAGGTTCTATTGTAGAGAACAAGAAGAAGAAAACTTCTGAAAGTTGAGGTTGGGTAGAAGTTGCAAAAGGAAGTTATGTAGTGATTGTCAATATAATTTCCAAGAGAAAGAGAAGTGAAGGATACCAAGAGGCGAATATGATATTGTAACAAGTGGAAAACTTGTTGCAAATATGGAAAAGTCTTGTTGTAACTCACAAGCACACAAGGAGTTTCCATAAGAAGGAAAAATAAATATTACTATTGATGTTCATGTGATGGGTTTAGAGGAAATTCATCATCAAATGAAAGGGAATGTAAAAATAGTTGGAATAAAGAGGATAAGTGATGAGGAGTTTGAGAGAAGGATGGTTGAGTTAAGAGCAGGACACAATATTTTGAAACAATTGCTACAAGAAATCCAACAATAATAGAGATATGGATGGATAATGAAGTAGAAGAAGATAATATGGAATCCATTACAAAGGAAAATAAGGAAAAATATGTATTATAGATTGAGGGAAAAAATTAGAGCAGCTGAGTATGAAATGATTTTTTTAACAGATTTTATTTCTTGATGCAGAAGAAGCGCAAAATCTTGAGGAAGAAGTTATAGATAGCTTGGTGGAATATCGATTTAGTTCGCATCAACATGAAGATGAGGAAATCGATGCATTAAAAAAGGAGACCTATGTTTCTAAATCTGGCACATTGTGTATGTATGCAAGTTTGAAGGTGTTGATTGAAACATAAATCACGTGTTTTGATAGGTTGATGAAGAAATAAGACTTTTGGAAGAGATGTTTGTGATGGAGAAATTTTTCAAGCATGTGCTTTTTGACCTTAGATTTGATACAAAAGTTGTTATGAAAAAGGAATTTGAAGGAGTACAAAACTTAATATTACCTCCAGAGAAAGATGAATTAGCATCATCTCATGGAAATTATGTAAGTACAGAAGATGGAATAACATCATAAGGTTGAGAAATACTTCATGAATACATTCTCAAAGTGATTTAAATACTAATTGAAAGTCTCATGTCAGAGGAAGAAAGCAAAAATGAAGATGAGATAGAAATTTTGGAGTTGTGGCTTGCAGAAGATTCAAGTGATGGATACTGCATGGACGACATAGATACAATTCTAGGTGATTTTATTACATTGTATAAAAAGTTGAATTTCTTGGAGAAAAGGATAGATAGCCAAATAGTTGTTTTTTAAACTTGTAAAAATAGAGTTAGATGAAATAGAATTAAAAAACAATGAGGAGAAGACTCCAAAATGTGATAAGTGGATTTACAAGAGTTTTATATCTCTTATGATAAGAGGATATATAATAGCTAGAGGATATTGATAGTAGTGAAGTTCATCGAAAGATAGAGGTTGATAAAGTGATTGATGAATTGTGGATGCTAATGAGGAAGACATCTAGGAGAAGAAAGTATAGATAGAGTAGGACACACAACAAGGAGATGAAGATGACTGAAGAAATTTGTATTAGAAAAATAATGGTGTGACTGCTGCATAAAGTATGAAATCCTAGAGAATTAGAAGAAAGAGAGTAGAAACAAGGAAACAGAGAAGATATGCATCTACAAACTAAACTTTGGGACCCATGAGGATTTTCATCATCGTATGAAAGAGCATCTTACCTCCAAGTCAAAACACATTTTGATGAGACTTAGGGATATGTCATTTTCAAGGAATTTCATTCATAATTAAATGTAATTGTTTAATTAATTGTATTTTATATGTTTTCAACCGAAACTACAGAAATTATGAATATCATAATAAGATGTACTTGTAAGAAGAGATGTTGTGAATATTGAGTGAGATAGAGATATTTTAGAGTTAGCTAGATATGTTAGAGGATAGGTGGACCTATAGGATCCTAGGATATTGATTTATTGAGGTGTTGTAGTGGTTACAACCAACCTCCAAAATTTTTCCTATGATTTGTTTTGGAGCGTCCCTACTAAAAACCCAACAACTTATCTTGCACTAACCCTGGAACTTTTGCTTTCATTTAGTTTTATCTTTTGCTTTATAGCTTGTGTTTGCTTATTGGCCTTGTTTTCTAACCACAAGATGACCTCTTGACTTGGTTGCAATCCGGTTCTAGCCCTACATTAGTGAGTTGTGCAATCTTAGAGGGAAAGCAATCTTGCCCCCAAGAAATGCACAGTTCAAGCCAATAGTGAGCTTCGGCTCCAGAATTGGGTAGATTGAGCTGCTAGCTCACCTTCAACTAGGAAAATGCACAAAGCATGAGAGGCATCCAGAGTCACTCAACCCGAGAATTGTGCAAAAGATTCCCTCAGTAGTGTCCCAATGCATGTGCCAGTGAGTTTCCCAATTCTCCCCACAACTATGCAATTTCTCCAAGAATGCATGATAGCCTTTCCTGAAAAAAAAATGAAAAATAAAAAGAAAAAAAGCATTGCTAAAAATTAGGGATCTATTTTTAGCAGTCAAAGTTACACTTGAGCTATTTTTGGAAACTCTTATTTTGTGTCACTTTTTCCTAGAAGTTTGGCCTTCACGTGATAAACCCTAAATCAACAAATCTATTTAATGAATGCTTCCATAACTCATTCTAACATTCGATCTTGGAGCTATGGCATTTCCGAGGATATCCAGGAACCTTCGACATAGTCTTCACAACATTTCCGGGTAAGTCTTGCTTTTCTTGTCTTTTGCTACTTTTCCTATCGCTTTTCTAAATGACCATTGTTGTTTTGTTTTTTTTTAGCTTGTAGAGGTGTTTTTTAAACCTTTTCATTGCTTTTCTTAAGTTTCTCAAGCATAACTCAGTTTCTACACTAATGGTTGTCATTACATAAACTCTCTCCACAAGCCTCACTCTTGTTCAATTTGATTGATTCCTACACTTATTTTGATTGCATGCATCATCATTCACTAGATCTGCACCAACCATCCCTTGCTCTTTCATATATTCTCATTTTCATGTTACCCTTGGGCAAACGTAGGCTTCCCTTGGCTCAGATGTAGCTCTTCCTTACATGCACCGCTCATTTCTGGATCTCAAGGCTCGACCTTGGATCTAGGAATTGTGCAGAGGCTCCTAAGGACTTGCTTTGACTATGCATTATGTAGTTCCACAAGCCGGTCCTAAAGACTTGGCCACTGGGATTACACAATGTGCAGTGCCATCCAGCACAAGCCAAACTGAACTACACATTGCATAGTTCTAGTTAGCATCAACTCCCCACTAGTAGCTCGGACTACACAATGCACAAATCTAGCTAACAATGCTTCACCTCTGAAATGCATAATTGTGCAATCCTTTCCATTATTTCTCGAGTTTATTGCTTGGTCTTTCCTGAAGTGATTTTGTTTTCAAGCTAACATTTGCATGCCATCAGTGTCCTCTCTGTCTCTAGGTACAACCGTTTTTGAGTAGCTCTTCAATAGTAAAGGTAAGATGGCCTCAAAGAAAGTTGCATCAAAGGATACTGTCAAGAGAATCACTTGAGATGTAGTTGAACATGTGTTAATGAAGTTTCCAAGCTATGTAGACACACAATTGTTCATAGAGAAGGACATGAAGATAACATGGAAGTAAATCAAGGATATATTTGCAGGAAGCTTCAAGCAAGAGATAGAGGGTCGACAGGTCTATGCCAACATCGATAAGTCAGGCTTATATAAGGTTGCATGCATGTACCCCGCCTTCCCATGTGAGGACTTCATTCAATCGATTGTCTCACATAAACATCCTGAGATGATGACATTGATAAAATACAACAGAACACATCTTGATACTTTCAGGATAGAAAACTATCATTAGATTTATAATTTACCACAGTCGATGAACCACATGGATGCATATTTCTATGCCCCCAATAATAATGTGAACACTAGAGAAATCATAAAGCGTTGGGTGAAATAGCCGTCAAAGTTCTAATTGACACCAAATCATGTTTACAAGACTAAGTCAATCAGAGAGGCCTACCAACTCTTGATCATATTTGCATGTTGATTATATGACCAAGAGAGCAAGGATATCCTTCCGCATAGTTGGTTGGTTGTGTTGGACCAGTTGGAAAATGGCAGAAGGCCATTCAAATAGTTGGATCTATTGGCTCTTCAAATAAAAGTGCATGTGACTAATGCCAGGATTTTTCCCAAATATGAGCAAGCAATATTCTATATGCTTGCATACTTACTTGATGCAATCTCTGCCCAACATTAGTTTCCTAGCGTGGGCTGGACATGGACACCATCATAAACTGTTGTGAACATTTATTGCAAGTTTCTTTCCGAATGTAGCTACAAAGGAGTTATGGTGAGGCTAGCTAACCATTTCATAACCCCAGTTTATAAGTTTATCTTTGAGCAAGACCCACCTTGCATGTCTTAAGAAGTGATGGAGGCAATACTGAATATTGCATATTGGTATGCCTCACCGAGTGGCGCCTTCACATGTGCTACCAAGCTTTGCCATTGGTCATTCAAGAGATTATATATCACATATCCATAGGGTTGCCAACAGGGCTACATAGGAGGAAGAAGGCACCATGGCCTGATCTTCCTTTGTCGATTGGATTGTACGAGATCAGGATCTTGAAAGATGCAGACACCAAAGCCAAGGATATTGTAAAGTATGAGTTCGATACCAAAAAGTACAAACCATACGATCCCCATGAGATTTGCGAGAGGGTTTTATCCAGGGATCCTATTGTGGCCACCAACAACCCCCCTCCTTATGAAGTGTTATTGCTAATATTAAATATGTGGGGACCCTCAGAAAAAATCAAAAGATCAATTAGTGTTACATTTTCTTTTTTAGATTAAACTTACAACATCATGGAATTAGGAAAATACCTTGAAGAATCTAAAAAACCTAAGTTTCATAATGAAGAAAGTTAAATTCACTCCTTAAGAGATATCGCATCGCGCAAAGAATGATAGGATACACCTTCTAATGAGTTTAAATGACAAAAAGCAAGATTGCGACGTGAAACCTCATCGCGTCACATACACTAAAGAAACACTCACATTGAAAAACTCTAACAAATTGCCGATATGCGATATCACATATCGCGCATTGCAAAAATCACATGAATTACACAAGGATTATAACGATCTGCGATATTGCGATATTGCGATACCACGACACTGTGATACCATGATACTGCAAAATTGCGATGTTGCGATGTTGCAATGTTGTGATACTGCGACCTTGTGATAAAAAACAACACGATGATGTTGCGATTTGCGATACAGTGATCTACGATATCGCAAAGCAAAATTGCAGAACCCCTCCATCGCAGTTGGTTTTGGCTCATTATTCGAGAAAACGTTTTCAGCCAAGAGTTGGTCATGTATTTTAATGCGAATTAATGAGTTATTTCCAGTTGTTAATGAAGTATGGTGTTGTTTTTTTCGAAGAAATAGCTCACGTAAGGTGGCATGTTTTGCATATCTTCGGCATTTAAAAGTTTTACTATCATTAGTCCTTAATCATTACTTCCACCTCAATGTAAACTGTAGGAAAGAAGGACGAAGCGTTATACAGGGTACTATGCAGAAAACTACGAGTAGGAAAGGCAACGCTCCAATGTACATTTTGGAAGGCACACCTAATCCACTTAAGGAAGAAAAAGAGCCGTGAAACTCTTCTGAGGCATCTATCACAGATTTCTCATATACAACCATGGTTGAATGGGTACTGAACGATGCTGATACCAAAAACAGATAGTTTAATTCTCATGGTCAAGAGCTCACGAAATCACTATTTTTACAAATTTTGAGCTTTATACCGAATGAGAGAAAAAGGCACAAGAGGAAAAAGCCGCATCAGGGAAGCCCGGATAAATAAACAGAGGCAGTCTAAGAAAAATTGCTCGAAAAGGAGGGTCCCTAGTTACTCAGTCACCTACGAGCCCCGAAATTTGCAAGAAATCAGCGATAGAATCAAACTGGAAACATAAGACTGAAGGAAAAGTAGAAGCAATCCAAGGGTTAACCAAGTTGAAATGAGATTTTACCAGGTATACATGGTAATGATACATAGTCATTGGATGATTCTCAAGTATATCATCAATTTTACTGAGAAGATAATGCCAGCTCTTGCCAATTATGTTTTCTTAATTCAACCAAATATGGAAGACAGTCAGCCGACTCCACTCTGGAAAATACTGAATGCTTGCGACATTAAGGAGTAGATTTAGAAATAGTTAGGTAGTAGATTTAATTTTAGAAATAGTTTTGCTTAGAAAGAGGACGGTCATTTAAATCGAATCTTCAGTTTTTGTAAATAAGTTATTTAGTTAATAGTATTTAAACCCTTCTCATGCATTTAGAGAAGTGTCCATAAATTTATCAAAAACTTGTCCTCAGAACATGCAATTTTGCACCCTCAGAGGAGGTTTTGGTGAATGAATGGAACAGGGTTTATTTGATATTTTCATTTGATATCTTCTACTGATGTTGCACTTCTGTACTCTTAGTGGATGTTAAATCAAGGAGAGATAAATCAATTGTCGCTTGAAGCTCATGAGTAGGACTAGTTATAAATGGTACTTTTATCTCTTAACTATTTATGCTTATGCGTTAAAGTGATATTCAGTTTTCAGTTGTTTATATATTACAACATGGATGTCTGAGTTATCATTTGGCACTTTTGTATGGTGGTAACTAATTTTTTATGTTTAGTGTATGAATAGCTTATTTATGCGATAAGTTTTCGCAACTGTTTCGTCTAACTTCTTATACGAAGTAGTTCATCTTTATCGAATTCTTTTCTTATGATGTTTTTCTGTTTATTAGAATACAATACCATAGCATTAGATTACAATTAGGATAGAAGTATTCCATTTAAAATAAAAATAACCATCTTTCTCACACACACACACTGAATTAGGAAACTGGTCCCATATCCCCAGTAGGACCCGCTATACCAAACGGATAAGGAGCTGCCAACCAAGGTCCAGACCGGGTAGGTATCCCCCTTATTGTTGACCTGATTTTCAGTGCCTTCAATAATTCCACGGGGCATGTCATTAGCCAGAGGAGGACCCTTGCAGGTATTGTTACAACCACTCCAAGATCAATAAACCACCTAGCATAGCCACAATATGGAAAGTTTCTCTGTAGGTAGCAACACCTCAGGTAGCAACAAAAAAACAATGAGAATCGAATTGGCAGGGGACAAGGGTAAGAGGAAGATTGTCGAGAACCGAGAGGCTGAGTAAACTTGCAAGGTAAAAGAAGATCCTCTCACTAAGAAGGAAGCTTTGGAAATGGAGGAAAAGAGTCAAAAAAACACATAAAGAGAGTAGAGAGTAGGAACAGAGAGAATAAAAGGTTGGAGGATGTAGAAAGGAAGCTACAAGGAACAAAGAAGAAGCTGAAAGAAGAGAAGGAGCTAAGAAGGAGAGAGATAGAAGAGAAGCAAAAACAAGAATAGGTTGAAGGGAAAGCTGCAATGATAGAGCAAACTATGCCCATACAAGTTGACGAGTTTGAACAATTGAAACATGAAGAAGAGGGTGAGAACATGCAGGTTCGGGAGCTTTCTCAACAGATTGAGCAAATGGTCAAAGCAACGATCATGGAGTTAGAAATAATAGTTGCAAGAACAATTTTCTAACCTCATATTGAGAGCATCAAAGGTCACCCCTCATTCTCCACCACCTCCATTATCAGAACCAGTATTGAGCAAGAAAGGAGAGGTTGTTATCCTTGATGAGGATCTAGTGATGGATTTTACAATATGTTATTTGATGAGTTGCAGGGAGGATTGTATAGCTATGGAGAATGAATTTTCTGGATGATCACACATCACCTGCACATATGAAGGAAAGGGTGATTGCGTCAAATGTTAGAGAGCATTTAGCTGCCTTGGTCAATGCCTCTAAGGCTTATGGAGAATCCAAAAGCTCAAATGTCAAGTTCTTGTTAGTACAGAATGATCAAATGGCTAAGAAATTGCAAGCGGCTAGGAGGAGGGCAGAACAATCCGCAAGATATACTATGGTAGAGGTTAGGAAACCAATACTTGTTTAAGTATCTAGTCTTTATATAATACACACCCAAAAAAATAATTGTGTCTCTAAGAGGAAAATCACAGGGGGTATAATATCTTGTCTGAAAATAAACATTATCTTCAGTGTTTTCTAGTCCCCATTAGTTATAGAACAAGGTAGGAAATTCTTCATCCATCACATCCTCCATTTCCATTTTAGCTTCCTTCAAAATGAACTACTTCCATTACACTTTAACCTAGGTGACTACTCGATTCTAGAGTGAAGTTTCGTACCACATCATAATTGATAACATCAGTAGGGCCATGACCATATTTCTTCAACAAGGAAACATAAAAACATTATGCACCCATATATGACTCGATAGACCCATCTACTAGGCCATTGACCCTACTCTAGCTACTATCTCGAACAATGCAAAGAACCTTGGTGCTAACATACAATAGATTCCTAATTTCATAGTACTTTTCTTTGAATTAAATTTGATGTCGACATGATCTCCCACATTGTATCCTTTATGTAGCCTTTGTTTGAAAATTATATATTACAGAGCAATGGAACACATAAAATATTTCAGAAATATAAACATAAAATATGCATAAAACAAGAGAGACACAAATATATGTGGTTCACCCCATTTGGGCTACATCCACAGAGAAACAACCAGTACCTCCTTCTATATTATCCAACAAAATGAAGAGGTACAACCTACAATAGATCCACTGTAATTCCCTCTTCGCTCTCAATATCCTCTCTCTTCCTCATTTAGAATACAAATCAACATAGACACTATACAGTTCCCTCATATATAGCGAGGGGTTGCCTTCTAAGGAAAAAAACCTAAATTAAACATAACTTCTACCGTCATATCTCTGCCTAATGAACAACTGAGATTGACTACAAAATTACAACATTTTACAAGGCAATTTTACATCTATTTTTAGCTTCAGGGGTGTGGCCCCCGATCCCCCCACCAGGGGGGTTTCCCAAAGGTCCCAGCCACCTGCCCTATAGCAAATATTTTACGGGCGGTGTTGCCGCCCCATTACTAACTGAGGACCAATGTTGTGATACCTTCAAATACATAAGATAACCAGGCTCCACACCCAACAATATCTTTTGTTCTCTATAACTCTTTTGCCTATCTTGGGTAGTTTTCAAAGTTTATCTTATCTTCTTAACCAACTATTCCATTTCCTATAGAAGATTAGGTCCTAAAACCAACCTATATTTTGGATGACTCCAAATTAAAGGAGCATGGAACTTTTGTCCATACAAAGCTTCAAATGGACTCATCTGAATGGATGCTTAATACCTTTTATTGTAAGAAAACTCTACTAAGTGTGAATAATTTTTCCAATATGTGGGCTTGTCCATTAGATACATATTCAACACATCCTCTAGTATTTTATTTTTCCTTTCTTTTTGGCCAATTGTTTGAGGATTGTAGGTTGCACTAAAGTTCAGAGACATACCCATTCCTACAAGTAGTGTCTTTCAGAAATTAGAAGTAAACTTGCCATCCCAATTTGATATAACTATTTTATGTATCACATGTAATAAAAAAATATCCTTGATGAAAATTTTAAAAATTTGCACTGCTTTATATGTGAATAAGACAGGTAAAAAGTGAGTTGATTTACCTAACTTATCACTTGACTTATCCACCACCATCATGATGGAGCCATGAAGCATCATAGTTCTAGGCAAATAGTTAATGAAATCCAAAGATATGATTTTCCACTTCCATTTTAGAATGGGTAAATGATTTAACAGTCTAGTAAGGTGTTGGTGTTCCACCTTAACCTAATGGCATTATAAGAGCCTTACCAGATATTCAACCACTTCCATTTTCATCCCTCACTAATAAAACTCTTTTCTTAAACTTGCAATCATTTTTTGATAACTTGGATGGATGAAAAAAGGTTTCTTGTGATGCTCATTAAGAATTAGTTGTTCCAATGTAGGCTCATATAGAATATATACTCTGTTTCTAAATGTTAGCCTCCCATGTTGGTTTTTGACATAACTAGACTACTCTGTAGTGCTTAATTTTTATTGCATCAATCCATAATCTTCATCTTTAAATGATGTTGCCTTTATTTGTTCTACAAAGTTTATTTTTTCACTGCTGAAAACAATTTCAACAATCATATTTTCATTCCTACTCAATGCACCTTCTACCTTATTCACCTTCCCTTTAAGGTTTTTAATATCAAACTGAAATTCACTCAACAATGACATCCACCTTGCTTGCATGACATTCAAATCTGGTTGGCTGAAAAAAGTACTTCAAATCAATATGATCAACAATAAGAGTAAACTTTTTCCCTAACAGAAAATGCTTCCACATATTTAGCGCATATATAACTACATCTAACAAAAGATCATAAATAACATATTTTTCTCCTGGTATTTTAACATTCTTGATTCATGTGAAATTACACGATTTTCTCGCATCAATACTCCACCCAACACTTTAACACATGCATATGCGCGAACAACGAAATATTTACTAGGATCAACAATTTTTAGTATTCGCGATAATGTTAATAAATTATTCATCCCATCAATTCTCTTTGGATACTTTTGTGCCCAATAATACTTCACTTCTTTTTATTTGGATATATATCTTACAAATCCATCAAATATAATACTTATTGCGAGTCCCCAATAATTTTGAACCAACCAATGTGGTTCATCATCATGAAGAAAAGATGAAGAAAATATTATCCAATGAGGGAATAAAAAGGGGGAAGTGGTCTAAAAACTAAATGATCAAGTCAAAAGTAAAAAATTAACTGCTAAAAAATATAATAAATTTCATTAAATTTATCTATAAAATCATATAATAATATAATTTATGAAAATAAAGGAATAATTCAATATTAATAGATAGGAAAAAAGGTAAAATAAAACCAAGGATGGGAAAATAATAATTAAGGATTAATAAATTTATAAATTTTATAAATATTTATATAACATTTTAATTATATAAATATTTATATAATGTTTATATAAAAGTAAAGGTAAAAATTAAGTAGAATAAATATATAATACATAAAAATGTTACCAATATAATGAAACGTTATTAAATACATTAAAATGTAAATGTAATGGTTAAATAAGACCAGTACTTAATATATAATACTTTAAAGGTTATTAAATAAATATAAACTAATGGTAGAATTAAGGCTTATGTGGTGCTCTTTTGCAGGGAATTTGGATATCCCACGGAGTTGTTTAAAAGTTGATGACGTTTCGAATCCAAAATATGATCAATCTTCAAGACAATGATCTCTAGAAAAGGAAACAAGGATAATATATAATTATAGAGATTCATAATACTTGAGAAAAAGAAGTTAGTGTTGCTCTTGTCTTGATTTTTATCTTTAAATTTTTGAGTAAACAGATTTCATTTCATGTATCCCCTTTGTATACGGAAATAATGGTACATTTAAGTATTTTGTGGTGTGTTTAGGTAGGTAAAGAGTTTAAACTTTCTACATAGTTCTTTGAAATTTGTCAATTTTTCAAATATAAAACGGGATCCATCATTAGGACAATGATCAAGAGAAAATGAAGCAATGATAATATATCATTATAGAGTCACAATAATTAAGAAAATTAAGGTATGTTCCCTTTCTCTTGTTTTTTATCCTTAATTTCTCGAGTAAGCATATCTCATTCCATGCATCCCCTCCGTATAGGGAAATAATGATAGATATAGCATTTTTATGGTGTGTTTTTGCAAGTAAAGGATCATGTTTTCCATATAATTGTTTGAAAGTTGTCAATGTTTAAAATCCAAGAGAGGATCCATCTTCCAAAGTATGATCGAGAGAAAATGAAGCAAAGATAATACATAAGTATGGAGAGTCATAATGCTTAAGACAATGAAGGTTCGATGCCCTTACATTCATTTTTATCCTTAATTTCTTGAGATAGAAAACCTCATTCCATAAATCCCCATTCTATATGGAAATAATTATATATTTAAGGTTTCTATGGTGTGTTTTTGTAGGTAAAGAGTTCAAATTTTCCACAGAGACGTTGTTTAAAAATTGTCAAAAATTTTGAATCCACAAGAGGTTTGATCTTTGAGACAATGACTGAATGAAAATGAAGCAAGGACAATATATAAGTATAGAGAATCACAATGCTTATGAAAATGAATTTATGTTTCCCTTATCTCAATTCTTATCATTAATTTCTCAACTAAATAGATCTCATTCCATGCATCCCCTCTATATATGGAAATAATGGTAGATTTAAGGTTTTTTTGGTCTATTTTTGTACGTAAAGAGTTTGTATTTTCAATAGAATTATTTGAAAGATATTGAAACTTTGAATCAAAAAGAGGATCCATCTTTGGGACAATGATTGAGAGAAAGGGAAGTAAGGATAATATATAGGTATAGAGAGTAACAATACTTGATAAAAAGAAGGTTTATTTCCCTTATCTTTAGTTTTATCCTTAATTTCTCAGGTAAATGGATCTCATTCCATGCATCCCCTCCGTATAGGGAAATAATGGTAAATTTATGGTTTTTGTGGTGTGTTTTTGCAGTTAAAGAGTTTGGATTTTCCATAGAGTTGTTTGAAATTTGTTGACAGTTCGAATCCAAAAAAGGATCCATATTTTGGATAATGATATATAGAAAAGGAAGCAAGGATACTATGTAATTATAGAGAGTCATAATCCTTAAGAAAATGAAGGTCTGAGAGAAGAGTAACATACCTTAATTTTCTTAAGGATTTTGACTCACTAGACTTATATATTATCCTTTATTCCTTTTATCTAGATCATTATTATGAAGGTGGATTCTTTTTTCGATTCAAAACATCGACAACTTTCAAATAGGTCTGTGAAAAATCAAAACTCCTTAACCCCAAAAGCACACCACGGAAACCTTAAATCTACCATTATATCGCTATTTAGAGGGGATACATGGGATGGGAACTATTGATTCACATAATTAAGAATATAAATTTAGAGAAGGGAGGTAGCCTTTATTTTATTAAGGATTGTGACTCTCTATACTTATATATTATCCTTGCTTGATTTTATCTCTATCATTGTCATGAAGATTGATCCTTTGTTGGATTTGAAACGCCGATAGCTTCGAAATAGATTTGTTGAAAATATGAACTATTTACCTACAAAAACCCACAATAGAAACCTTGAATCTACCATTATTTCCCTATATGGAGGGAATGCATGGAACTAGATTTGTTTACTCGAGAAATTAAGGGTAAACATTGATACAAGGGCAACAAACATTTATTTTCTTAGGGATTGTGACTGTGTATACTTATATATTATCCTTTTGTCCTTTTCTCTCAATAATTGTCTAAAACATGGATCCTTTTTTCTATTCCAAACGTCGACATCTTCCAAACAACTCAGTGGAAAATCCAAACACGGTATGTGAAAAAATACACAAATGAAAACTTAGATCTACCATTATTGTTGTATACAGAGGGGATGCATGATATAAGATCTATTTAATCAAGAAATTAAGGCTAAAAATAATGAGAAGGGAAACAAGCCTTCGTTTTCATAGAGATTATGACTCTCTATACCTATATATTATCCTTGCTTCTTTTTCTATCAATCATTGTCCCGAAGATGGGTCCATTTTTGGATTCGAAATGTCAACAACTTTCAAACAATTTTTAAAAAAAATATAAACTCTTCACCTACAATAACAAACCACATAAACCTTAAATCTACCATTATTTCCATATACAAATGGGATTGATGGAATGAGACCTATTTACTTGAGAAATTATGCATAAAAATCGAGAGCACAGAAGCAAATCTTCATTTTATTGAGGAATCTCTTTAATTATATAATATACTTTCTTCCTTTTGTCTCTATCATTGTACTAAATATGGATCCTCTTTTGGATTCCAAAAGTCAACAACTTTCAAAAAACTATATGGAAAATATGAACTCTTTACTTGCAAAAACATGGCTCAGAAACATTAAATCTACCATTATTTTTGTATATCGAGGGGATTCATGGAAAGAGATTTGTTAACTTGAGAAATTAAAGATAATAACAGAGAAAAGGGAAATAGAACTTCATTTTATTAAGGAATATGACTCTTTATGCTTAAACATTATCCTCACTTCCTTTTCTCTCGATCATTGTCGTAAAGTTGGATCCTGTTTTGGATTCAAAATGCTTTCATTTTTCAAACAATTCTATGGAAAATCAAAAGTATTTAACTTTGAAAACACACTACAAAAACCTTACATCTACCATTATTTCCCTATAATTAGGGGATGCATGGAATGAGATATTTTTACTTGAGAAATTAAGGATAAAAATTAGGAGGATGGAAACAATCCTTAAATTTCTTAAGGATTTTAAATCTCTAAACTTATATATTATCTTTGCTTCATTTTATCTTAGTCATTATCCAAAAGATGCATCCTCTTTTGGATTTGAAATTTCAACAACTTTCAAACAACTCTATGGAAAATCCAAATTGTTTACCTATAAAAACACATGATAGAAACCTTAAATCTCTTATTATTTCCATATATAGAGTGGATGCATGGAATGAGATCTATTTACTCAAGAAATTATGGATACAGATCAAGAGAAGTGTAATATACCTATATTTGGTTAAGGATTGCAACTCTCTATACTTATATATTCTCATTGTGTCTTTTCTTCCAATCATTGTCACAAATATGGCTCCTCTTTTAGGTTCAAAACTTGGACAAATTTCAAATAGCTATGTGGAAAATCTGAACTCTTTACTTGTAATGCACACAATGGAAAACTTAAATCTTCCATTATTTCCCTATACAGAGGGCTTGCATGGAATGATATTTTTTTGCTCAATAAATAAAGGATAAACATCGAGAGAAGTGTAGTACACCTTCATTCCCTTAAGTACTATGACTCTCTGTAGTTATATATTGATATAAATGTAGAGCGCTACTTGGGGGGATGAATCATTAGCGGTAACAATTATATAACTTTTAGAAAGTTCTTAACAAATACCAAAAATCCATACACATGAACAATATTAATATATTGAATGTAAAAGAAACATAAAATCAAGACAATCATGCATAATAAGGCACACGTATTTCTAGTGGAAACCCCTAAGGGGTGAAAAAAGACCCTGTTCTTCTTGCACTACTCTGAATCTTCATTAATAAAATATTATTTTACATAAATTTAGCTAAACTCCACTAGTAAAGAACAACAACCATTTTGTTCAGTATTGTTCCCATCCACCAACTAGGAAGTCTCTACTCACAGGCTCGACAATACACCACTTTTTGTAAGAAACCACTCTCAATGAGCCTCGCCTATATAGCACTTAGGTATTTACCACTATGGGTGGAGGGAAAAATCCTAAAATATTTTTTTTCTAGCTACCACTAGCAAGGAGTGACCACCCTATCAAACTCTTAGAGCCACCATTTATTTCATGTTCATACTAGACCCCATGCTCATGAAATCCACAATCTCTACAGCACAACCCCAATAGCTCAAAAACAAAAACTCTCCAAATTAAATTACCTCACTCTTTAAACCAATTTTTGTAACGTCTTCTCTTCTTTGAACGCTGCTTGTAGGTTTTAACCCCATACAAAAATTACCTGCATATGAATTCTTAAACATAGAAAATAAATAATGTGAGAGCATAACACATAAAACACATACACAAAGATTTTCTCCTGGATCCCAAAAAGGGACTACCAGCATGATTTTTCATTATGTTTCTTTCAATGTTATAATACATATTTATACATGTCGAAGCATCCAATACCATGGACTGAAAACCATTACGTCCAATACCATGGACTTAAAACCATTGCGTCCAAAAAACATGTGCAAAAATCATGCAAAAAACCATAGGTGGGTCCGCCCAAACTAACATAGGGTCCAAAACCAAAAAATTTCAAGGCGTTGCCCTAGACCCCATAATGTGGAGTTGCAGGTACACCTCAAACCCCCTGTGAACTCCCACACTCTAACACCCGGTTAACTACGTGGGTTAGTCGTGGAAAGAATATAATACAACCCACCATTCTCCCACTTGTTTTTTTCTTTCCACAACGGTCCACAAGAGAGCTTAGTCATTTTTCTAGGCCAGAAATGCCCATTTTCTCTCTACACCAAGAGAACTTCTCAGAGCTCACAAATTTTGTCAATGCATCTGTAGTATTCTTCATAGTGTCCACCTTTACTAGCAAAACCTTTTTGTCTTCCATCATATCCCTCACAAAGTGATACTGAACATCAATGTGCTTTGTCTTTAAATGATATGCGGGGTTCTTTGCCAAGAAAGTTGCACTTTTGCTGTCACAGTCTATCCTTATAGCTCCTTGTACTAACCCCATATTTGAACACAATCTCTATAACCAAACTACTTCCTTGATTCCATAAGTGGCTGCTATGTACTCTTTCTTTGTATTTGATAGTGCCACTATAGATTGTTTCTTACTCATCGAACGGACTGCACCTCCAAAAAGGTTAAACACATACCCACTTATAGATCTTCTCTGTCTAGATCTCTAGCCGAGTCTGTATCAAGAAATCCACGAATGTCCAACACTCTCTCCAATCCTGGTCTTCCTTGGTAGCACAAACCATAATCACTAGTGCCACACAAATACTTGAAAACCCACTTCACTGGTGTCCAATGCTCCTTTCCTGGTTTTGACATAAGCCTGCGCAATACTCCCACTACATGTGCAGTGTCTAGTCTAGTACAGACCATTGCATACATCATGCTACCAACTGCACTTGCATATGGAACACGAGACATGTACTCTTCCTCTTCTTGTGTCTTGGGACATTGTTCAATGAATAACTTTACACCTACAGGAATAGATACCTTCACCGATTTTCTATCCTGCATATTAAACCTCTACAATATTGTCTTGACATACTTCTTCAGGTTTAACCAGAGCTTCCTCTTTGCCCGATCTCTTTTAATTTCCATGTCTAATATATTTTGCAGCACCAAGATCCTTCATGTCGAATTTGGAAGACAGTTGGGTCTTCAAATCCTGGATGATTTCTTTGTCATTTCCAACCAGCAACATATCATCCACGTAAAAGACCTGATAAATAACATGGTCACCAATTAATTTAAAATACACACATTGGTCTACTTTGCTTCTGGTGAAGCCAAGTACCCATATAAATGTATCAAATTTCTGATACCACATCCTTGGTGAGTGTTTTAACCCATAGAGAGACTTATTTAACTTGCATACCAGTTCTTTCTTACCCTTCACTCTAAAGCCTTTAGGTTTCTTCAAGTAGATTTCCTCTTCCAAATCCCCGTGAAGAAATGTTGTCTTCACATCCATCTATTCTACCTCAAAATCAAAAGTAGTAATAACAGATAAAAGTAATCTGATAGAAGTTACCTTGGCAACAGGAGAAAAAATATCACGAAAATCAATTGCCAACACCTGGGAATAACCTTTTGCTACCAACCGACCTTTATATTTCTCCACATTTCCTTTTGCATTTGTCTTTTTCTTGAACACCCATTTGCTACCAATGGATTTCCTTCCAGCCAGCAACTCCACCAGATCCCAAACCTCATTTTTATGCAAAGACATCATTTCATCAACCATGGCCTCTTTCCAAAGTTTGCCATCCTCTGTATCTACTGCTTCCTTCACAGTTCTGGGATCATTTTCAGTAATAGATAAAGCAAAATTTGAATAGAAAGCAGATGGACGATACCTTTCTAGCTGCCTTCTTTCTCAAACTAATATTCTTAGACTCGGAGTTTGTGGCTCTTCATCTTGTGATTCCTCCTCTGTTGTAGAGTCTGATTCTTCCTCCTTTAGCTAAAACTCTATCTTCTCAGGTTCCTTTGGTTGGAATTCATGTTTAATAAAATCTTTCACCTCTCTAAACACCACATCTTAGCTATACACAACCTTCCTTGTTGTTGGGTTCCAAAGCTTATAACCCTTTAAACCATCCTTATACCCAATAAAGATGCACTTTTCAGATTTACTATCCAACATGGTTCGTCTATCCTTTGGAACATGTACATATGCATCACATCCAAATACCCTGGGATGTGAAAGAGAGGGTTTCTTACTAGTCCATACATCTTGTTATGTTTTATCCTCCAACACCGATGAATGTGATCTGTTAACCAGGTAACATGTTGTCTCCACCGCCTCCACCCAGAATTCTTATCCTAACCCGGCAACACTGAGCATGCCTCTTACCCTTTCCATCAATGTCTTTTTCATTCTTTCTTCAACTCAATTTTTCCGAGGTGTATATGGAGTAGTTTTCTCTTGTGCTATACCACACTTCTTACAGAATTCTTCAAATTCCTTACTGCAAAACTCTCCACCATTATCTGTCCTCAGCACCTTTATCTTCTTCTCTGTCTGGTTTTCCACCAAAGCCTTAAATTCTTTAAACCCGTCAAAGACTTGAGATTTCTTCTTAAGGAAATATATCCATGTATTCCTTGAGAAGTCATCTATAAATGATACATAGTACACAGACTTTCCCATTGATGGAACCTTCATAGGTCTAAACACATCATTGTGCACAAGCTCTAATATCTGTTTCGCCCTCTGACCACTAAAGCGGAAACTCACACAATTCTATTTCCCATATACATAATTTTCACAGAAATCAAAATCCAAAGGGCTATTACTCATACGTTCGGCCATACCTTTACCATGAAATATTCAAAGGCCCTTCTCTACAATATGTCCAAGCCTTTGATGCCACAACATGGTCTTCTCTCTAGAAACCACTATATTTTTTACTCCACTTTCAGGAACCACAAAACTATTGCACCCATCAACAACAGTGATACCTTGCAACTTATAAAGAGTTCCGATCTGAACTCCTCGCCTCAATACTAGTGCTCCCTAAACCATCTTGCAGGTATCTTTCTCAAACATTGTCTTTACACTTGCATCATCCAGCTTGTTTACAGAAATCAAATTTTTAGCCAATGCAGGAATATGTAGAAGAGTCATAAGTTTTCTAACCCTTCCACCTTGCAACTTCAACTTTACTTTTCCACGACCAATGATTCTAGCTTTCTTATAATCCACTAAAAGACATCACCAATATCGTATTTCTCATACTCGCAGAACCACTCTCTATGGCGAGTGAAGTGAAAGGATGCACCTAAGTCAATCAACCATGCCTCATGATCTACATGTGTACTTGAAGAAGCCCAGTACATATCCCCACCTTCATCTGAGGTGCTTTTCACCCCTGCAGAAGGAGCATCGTCAAATCTCTTTCATTTATTAGGAGATTTAGATTTATAGTCCCTTTTGTAGTGCCCTTCCTTTCTGCATTTCTAGCACACCACCTTTACAGGTTTTCCTGGAGATTTAGATCTTCCTCTAAATTTAGATCTCCCACTCGATGATTTATTTTTGTTTCTATTCTGGGACCATCCTTGTACATACAAAGCATCACCATTCTGTCTCTCCATATTTTCCCATCTCATCTCCTTCGTCAGCAAGGATGAGACTATTTCATCAAACTACAAGGTAGTTGCATTACTACCTATTGCAATAACCAGACTATCACATGAATCTGATAGAGAAAAAAATAAATCGATGCACTTATCTTCATTTGAAATTTTAATATCAACATATGTTAAATGATTTACCACAATATTAAATACATTCAGATGCTCTGTCATTGGGTCTCCATCTTTCATCCTCAGGTTGTACACCTTTTTCTATACGAACAATTATTCACCAGAGACTTAGACTGGTACAAAGTCCCTAACTTGTCCCACAAAGCCTTCGTCGTAGCTTCCCTGATACATTCAACAATACTGAATCTGAGACACATAATCGTATTTTTCTCTTTGCCTTCTGATCCAACTTCTTCCATTCTTCATCAGACACTCCTGTTGTTTAGTACCTGGATCTACCACGATCCACTAATATTTATCCGCCAATAGATCCTCCATCTTGAGTTTTCATAATTCAAAACTCTGACCATTAAATTTCTTGATCTCTATCTTTCCACTGCTCGCCATCTTCTTTCGGCACCAAAATCGATCTCACAGATCTCCCACTGAATAGGGTCTACCATAGGCTTGAGTGAAAACCCCTTAGCAACAGAGGTGTCCCCTTGAAGGCAAAATAACTCTAATACCAAATGTAGGTTTTAACCCCATACAGAAATTACCTGCATACGAATTCTGAAACACAGAAAATAAACAATGTGAGAGCATAAAACATTAACCCATATACACAGATATTTCCCCTGGATCCCAAAACTGGGACTAGCAACTTAATTTTTCATTATGTTCCTTTCAATGTTATAATACATATTATACATGCCAAAGCATCCAATACTATGGACCGAAAACCATCGCGTCTAGTACCATGTAATGAAAACCATCGTGTCCAAAAAACATGTGCAAAAATCATGCACAAAACCATAGGTGGGTCCACCCAACCTAACATAGGGACCCCGTAAAGTGGGGTTACAGGTACACCTCAAACCCCCTATGACCTCCCCCCCTCTAACCCCAGGTTAACTACATCAGCTAGTCATGGAAAGAATATAACACAACCCAACACTGCTATTCTCGTAAAAAAATTTGATATATGATATGAATATAAAACTACCATGCACATATGTCAATCCATCCAACCATCGACTACAATGAAAATTAAGTCAATACCTGGCATATATTGTGATGAAATTCACCCTCTCCATCTTCTCACCATATCTGATCTTTGGTTCCTCCATATAACACTGAAATCGTTATGAACTAATGTGTGAGAAAGTACAACTATATCATTCCTCTCTCAATTAACTCTTAATGTAATTCTCTCACACTTGTAATAGAACAAACCAAACAGCTTCATAACATTATCCTATTTTTAATTTTCTAAGATGATTAAATGAATAAACGCTATAGGTGATGGAGCACGCAATAAATTTGTTCATGCTCTTGAATTGGTCTGGATCCATCTCCTTGACTCATTCTTGCCAATAAATTTACATAATGAGATATGTTCTTCACTTTGACAATATTATAGAAGTTAGTTAACCTTTCCTAACCTTTTTATCAAAAGTCTCGATACGAAACTATCAGACAAACACATCAAAACACCTAAGATGTGTGAGGAATATAGAGAAAATCACTTATAAAGTGCAACACTCCCTTTGTGTTGCAAACCTAAGTTATAATTCTTTCCTCTAATACACAACCTAAGTTACCCATGTAGGTTTCATTTAGGAGACTTGAGTTACCCTGTTTTCAGCCCCTTTCTTGCATCTAATCAACTCTAGACTTCCAGGGCTTGCTTATCTTCTTCTTGAAGTAGCTGCTAACCCTATAGAACCTCTTAAAACCCATGAAAATCCTTTGATAATCATGACATATGCCTCCAAACATGTGCAAGTATCATGTCACATCCATGTAGTAGGTCAGCTTTGCTGGGTGTCTATTATATTCTTTCCAGAACTAGCTATACATCGGGGGTGGTTCACAGGGGGGTAGTGGACTCCCTTATTCATTGCGTCGCATGCAGTAGGGGGGTCATAGGGGTGGCACATCCCCCCCATCAGGGTGTTTTAGGGGGAGGACCTACTTATGGTTTTGTGCATGGGTTTGGCACATGGTTTTGGGCATGATGGTTTTCTACCCATGGTATTTTGTAGATCTGGTCAAGGGGACTATGATTATGTTCTAATCCAAGGTTAATGGATTGGGGTTTATGAATGCATCAACATATGTGTGTGTGTGTGTGTGTATTGTAAAATTGGAAGGAATATAATCAAAAGTGAATTTTGTAGCCCATGTTTAGGGATCTAGGGGAAAATATCTATGGATGTGCTTATTTTTTGTTTTAAAATTTGTTTGCAAGTAATTTTTGTAGAGGGTTAAAACCTAAAAGCTTCAAGAGTTAACACGAGACAACATGGTAGGTAACCTTAGACCCTTTAATACCATTATAAATATCTGCAACAACATGAAAACCTTTTGAATATAATAAAGAAATGACATACATCAGGGATACATCAATATAAACATATGAGTCATGATAGCCATTAGGTTACATCAATGGAAATAGAAAAATGCCAACAAAATCCCCCCTTTCCAATGATGTCAACCTAGACAATAGGATGAACGAAGTAGAAAATGAATATTTAATGAAATTTCCATGTATTGGAGTCTAGGAGTAAAACTTTATTACGGATTTATGATATAGAAAATTTATAATCAAAACGTTGACGATGAAGAGAAAATGATCGAAGGTGGCATATGCCAACCGTCCACATACAAGAAGAATTTTTAACAAGTATAGGACATTTATGGACAACCTCAAAAATTTTTCTATGTTAAAACAGCGGAAGCGCTGCCCTAGCAAATGAAGAACTCAAATTTTGAACATATAAAAAAAAAATACAAAGCTGAAGAAACTCAAAGTATACAAGATCTAGAAGTAAAAAAAGGAAAATGAAATGCAACCCAAGAGTTGATGTCAAATTCTTTAAGTCATTTCAAACCAAGCTAAGAATTAGACCAATAAACATATTAGTTTAAATTTTGTTGTTATAATTAAGGGAAAGTGTTGGAGAAAATAATTCCAAAAACCACTTGTTGTCTGCTAGCTATCATAGTTAGTTTTAGTTTAGTTTTGTTGAGTCATTTATTATTGTTTATCTCCTACTTACCGAGTAATATGACGAGAAAGGTCACTCCCATTTCTATTTCCAAATTTATTCTCAACTTTGTCTTCTACCTCTCAATCCTTGTCAAGGTCCAAGAGCTCCTAAGAGGAGATTCAACAATGAAAAAATCACTTACAGCAGGTACTAGGGTCTTCGAAAAACAATTGTCAATGTTATATTGAATGCTAACATTTTCAAGTTTAGGTCATATTCTCATATTGATTGTGCTCCATAGATTTTTTATCGAACTTTGTGTAGGGTTTTAGTGTGTACACAACACATTCACTTACTAGTTGTTGCTGTGTTTTTTCGAAAGAATTTCTCTAGTGACTTAAGAAAGTTGTCTTCATTGTTCTACGACTTGGACCAATACTCAAGATGATAAATTTGACACCAATATGCTTCATTTAGAATTTCATTTCCATGTTGATCAAATCCATAGAGATATATACGAGTTAGTGATGTTTTACTAATATTAATGGTTTGTATTCTAAATAATTAAACATTTCGTCAAAACCTTCACGTTTTGTAGGGAAAAAAATGTCCTACAATTAAGCATTGTTGCATTCAGGATATAGAAGCTCTATGAGATCATTTGAGCAAAAAATTCTTGTGAACTGTGATTACTCGTTTATCTATCTAAATTCTTAGCAATTACATATTAATTGAAGAAATAGAACTAGAGGCCATAATTTAGTTTTTTGTCTTCGAACTAGCCAGTCAAGATAATCAGGAATCAGGATGAAGCTTAGAGTTGGCCAATTCTAAAAGAAGTGATGTCACTACCTAAGAATAGATCTTCAGTAATTCCAAAACTAAATAAACTTCTAAGGCAGGAAAACATAGAAACCTTAGAATTATTTCGATCTAACTATTTATTCACTAAGCCTTCAAAAGTGAGAAAATAAATATCTTTCCCAATATATAACGACCTGCAGGAAAAGGTATTTGGGCTAATATTAGTAAGGAAAAATATATGTATGCGCAAGCATTTTCGACTTAGATCATTAATGGGTCAAGAAATAAAACTCATAGATCATTTATTTGGATTAGTATGTTCGAAATGCTAGAAATTTTAATGGGAAATGTGCATTGGTGGATGGGTGATGGAGCTCAGATTAAAGTGGGATTATATGATCTTATGGGCGTGGTGGGGAATCACACGTTACCATTTAGTATTTTCAACCATATTCATAATAAAAAGGTTTATGTGTAGAATCTATTCAAATCACTAAATATATAACCAAACCATAAAAATCACACATTTTTGAGTAAAATTATGAAATATTATGAAACAATTCAATTTAGAACTTATAGCTAAAGAATCAAAAATATATTAAATATGTTTCACATATATGATGTGATATTTTAATATGTGCAACATCTAATGTTTAGGTGATATCAAAATCTTCATAGGATTCAAAACAATTTCATAAAAATCTATTACTATTATGTTCATAATGTACATTCAAATTACTAGATAAATAACATGATATCCAAGTTAAAAACTGGTATCATAACTTCAATGGATATGGCCTTGATAATCAAAAATATAGATATGCATCAAAATTTAAGCTTTCAACTAAAGGAAATGTGGCATCTCCTAATTAGACAACACTTCTCCTTGTAGGTATTCTTGATAATGTATTTGTCCCAGTTGTAAGCCCACTAATTCCATTTTGGATAATATGTCAACTTTTGAACTTAATTCTTTCTGAATGTGATCAAAGGGTATAACCCTAAAGATTTTAATCAACTCCATAACTCTAATCATCCACTTATACAATAAAAAAGTGTTTAAGGAAGTATAACCTTTTAGCTAATCTATAACAACATTTGGATCTCCTATCGATTGTAAGTTTAGATTGTTGAAGTGACACAATTCAAATGACTAACATAAATGATTGATTCATATTATTGTAGTACTCGTTAGGTAGTCATATTTTTGTTCCTAGACTAAATTAGTCATTCATGTTAGTCATTTTTAGTTGTATTACTTATTAGCTAGTCATATACTTTAACCCGAGACTAAATTAGTCATTTATGTTAGTCATTTTTAGTTGCATCACTTAAGATTGCTCCTTTTTGGTAGCATTTCACTTGAAAAAGTTGTGGTGACTAACATTTTTAGTCACCTAATCACTAATTTCTCATCTTCTAGTAGTGATGGCTTCAAACACCATGTTTTGAAGAAGTCTACATAGAAGTTACAGTAATGAAAGTTGAAAATAGGATGAACGAAGTAGAAAATTAATACTTCATGAAATTTTCATGTATTGGAGTCCTGAAGTAAAATTTTGTTATGAATTTATGTTGTAGAAAATTGATAATCAAAACATTGATGATGATGAGGAAATTATCAAAGATGGCATGTCTGAACAGTCCAGATACAAGTAGATTTTTTAGCAAGTAGAGAACATTTATGGACAGCCTTAAATAATTATCTATGTTAAAACAATGGGAGAGTTCATCTATCTGAAGAAATCAAATTTTAAACATACAACAAAAAATACAAAGCTGAAGAAATTTAGAGTATACAGGATCTCGAAGGGAAAAAAAAGGAAAAAAAAGGAAAATGAAATCAAACCCAAGAGCTGATGTTAAATATTTTAAGTCATTGTAAAACTAGCTGAAACTTAGACCAATAAACATCTTAGTATAATTTTTTGTTGTTATAATTAAGGGAAAGTGTTGGAGAAAATAATTCCAATCGCCAATTGTTTTATGTTGTCTATCATAGTTAGTTTTAGTTTAGTTTTTTTGAGTCATTTATTATTGTTTATATCCTACTTACCAAGTAACGTGACGAGCAAGTTCACCACCATTTCTATTTCCAAGTTTAGTCTCATCTTTGTCTTCCACCTCTCAATCCTTGTCAATCCTTGTCAAGGTCTAGGTTCTCTTGAGAGGAGATTCAACAATGAAAAAAAGACTTACAACATGTATTAGGGTCTTCAAAAAACAACTCCCAAGATCATATTGAACTCTAACATTTTCACATTTAGGTCAAATTCTCATATTGATTGCACTTCATAGATTTTTTATGGAAACTTTGTGTACGGTTTTAGTGTGTACACAACACATTCACTTACTAGTTGTCACTGTGTTTTTTCGAAAGAATTTATCTAGTGACTTAAGAAAGTTGTCTTCACTATTCTACTGGTTGGACTAATATTCAAGATGAGAAATTTGACGCTAATACGCTTCATTTAGCAGTTCATTTCCATGTTGATCAAATCCATAGAGATCTATATGAGTTAGTGATGTTTTAATGATATTAATGGTTTGTATTCTAAATAATTAAACATTTCGTCAAAACCTTCACGTTTTGTAGGGGAAAGTTATCCTATAAATAAGAATTGTTGAATTCAAGCTATAGAATCCCTATGAAATCATTTGTGCAATCAATTCTTGTGAACTGTGATTACTCCTTTATCTATCTAGAGCATTAGCGAATCCACATTAATTGAAGAAACGGAGCTAGAGGCCATAATTTGGCTTTTTAGCTTCGAACTAGGAAGTCAAGATAGTGAGGAATCAAGATGAAGCATAGAGTTGGCCAATTCTATAAGAAGTGATGCCACTCCCTAGGAATAGATCTTTAATAATTCCATAACTAAATAGAAGAATTCTAAGGCAAGAAAAGATAGAAACCTTAGAATTATTTCAATTTAACTATTCATTCACTAAACTTCGAAAGTGAGAAAATAAATATCTTTCACAATATTTAACAACCTGCAGGAGAAGGTATTTGGGCCAATATTATTAAGGACAAATATACGTATGTCAAATCATTTTCAACTTGGATCACTAATGGGGCAAGAAATAAAACTTATAGATAATTTATTTGGATTAGTATGTTCGAAATGTTAGAAATCTTAATGGGAAATGTGTGCTGGTGGGTGGGTGATGGAGCTAATATTAAAGTAGGATTAGATTCTCTTATGGGCATGGTGGGGAATCACTCGTTACCATTTAGTATTTTCGATTCATAATAATGAGATTTTTCATCTTAATCAGATTATTCATTATAGGTCTAATCAGTTCGATCTTTAAGAATGGTATAAGGCAGAGGGATTGGAATTTCCTTTAGAATGCGTTGGTCAATGAGAGGATTATATATCTACCCTTAGAAATGTTGGTATCACTCTAAAAGATAATGAGGACCAGATGGGATGGGTAGGAACACTTAAGAAAGGAAGTCGAATGGTAAAAGACATATATAAGAATATGCCAAGTGCAAAGAAGGGATATGGATTCCCACTTATTTACTTGATCATATGGAAATGGAACACGACGAATAAAATACAATGTTTTTGTTGGCTACCCATTCATAATAGGATATTGACATGGAAAAATCGTCAAAGTAGAGGGTTTTCGAGTTTGGGAATTTTCCTTATGTGTAGGGAGGCTGAGGAGTATAATAATCATCACTTCAGATACCGTATGTATGCAACGGAAATATTGAAGGGAGTGATGGGATTTTTTAAAATTGCATAAAAAAGAGATGTACATAAGCTGTCATCAAGTATCAGAATTTAGATCAAAGACAATCAATTCAGGGCACTACCCTTATATATCATATGGACTATTTGGAGAAGGTGCAATGTAATTATCTTTTAACATAAAGGATTGGAGGTAAAAGAGGACATTAATAAGACTATAACCTATTTCAATGGGAGTGGACAGATACACAAAAACGAAGGTGACAGAAATATCATGATTAGAGAAACATGGCATTCATATCCAATGTGCTTCTTTGATGGGGCATGTGCTAATAGAGGATGTGGACGTGGATTTGTTATTTACATCAAGGTTAATACAATGTACCATTTCTAGCGGGAGGGTGGAAAAGGAACCAATAGTGGGGCATAAATCATTGCATTATGGGGTGTATTAATTGTGACAAAATGGTTAGATACATATCTATAGAGATGCCAACGGAATTATAGAATGGGTCAAGGGCCAAAATGATTTCAATGTGCCAATTTAATTAATTGGATGAATTGTATCAAAAGATTGGAAAAGACCTTTGAATAGGTAAAATTTGACTATATATAGAGAACAAAAATGGGAGGAAAATTTTCTTTCAAAGAGAGGTATAAGAAGGGAAACACGTAAATTTTATTTTGGTTCATTTGTCTAGTGATTCATGGATAATGCATGTACTATTAACTATTCATAATGACAGTCAAGATTTTTTGGGTTTTGTTATGCGTAGGAATAGATAGGATTGTAATGTCTTTTGGGCAATAGAAGAAGGATACAAAATTTGTTTGAATAGCACAATTTTGTATATTTTATGTTGGGTAACAAAGGGTGTAGGATGGTACTAAGACTTTTTTAGAGAGAAAGCTATGTGTAGCTGAAACATTGATATTTTTTGTAAATCAATGATCGAAACGATGATATTGTAAATTGTTGTATGTAATACCTTTAATACTAATGAGTAGCATTTTTTCTACTGACAAAAAATAAAATAAATAAATAAATAAAATAAAAGTATATATATATATAACGACCAACCTTGCACTCTTTACGGTTGCTTCGAGTTACTCAATGACCATCATTCATAGGCAAGGCATAGGTGTAAGAAAGAGGTTATTAAAAGGAATAACAACAACTCAGGTGCTCCTTTACATTGTAATCAACGTGTCCCTCACCTTCAATTTGTAGAGTGCTAGAAAGCATTCAGATTCAGGCAATAGCCAATCTAGAAGATCCACACTTCTAAATTGAGAGGGAGCACGGGTAGATAAGACCATGGCAATTATCAAGTCTCTTGGTAACATTTAATTTGAAACACCACGTTGGTGACTAATGGAAACCACGAAAATTGGAATAAAAAATTGAAACAAATCAACATAAACGTATATATATATATAATATATATATATATATATATATTATATATATATACAAAAATAAATAGATGCCAATGGTTTTATGGATGCTACATAATAATGGAATGGCAAGGGTTAAAATTTTTCACAAGATTGAACTTGTACCATAAAACATGTTCAGGTTAATATATGCAAACATAAATTTTTAATTGGATAATAGAATCAATAAGACTTGTTGGGAATTTTCTGATAAATTCCAAAATAAATTATTTTCTGAGAACAAAGTATTACACACACCCACAAAAGCTTTGTATTCATTAATCCAAGACAACTGATGTTACAAAAATATTCTTCCTCTATGTGAGGGATTACACCAAGAACATTTCAACAAAAAATTACTCTGTCTCTTTTTGAAAAGATTTACACTGCTGTATGTAAATTTTCCATTTACATTTACTGCTGTAAAATAAAAAAAATGACATGGATTTACTTCTGTAAAATTCCTCTTTTCATTCGTTGCTTCCAGTTTTACATAACATTGTATGTTCAACGAACAAAAGGCATTACAATCACGCTCTGCTGTGCATTCCCTCTCATTTTACACTGTTGTGTAAATTCTTCATTTTTTTCTACTCACACTTTGTTGCTTGGATTTTACTTGCATATCCAATACACAACAACAATGACAAAAAAAACATAACAAATACAATTACATATGCCCATACTTCGGTATTTAAAATTCTACCAACATTTACTTGTGCCCATACTCCCGCTGATAGAAAATAATAAAATTAAAAACTTTTACCTACGTTCTACCCATCACAATAAATTTCATTAATTACTTTTACGGAGAAACTGGCGGTCAAACCAAAAACTTCAAGTCAAGTCCATATAGTGCAGGTTTGTGGTTGTACATCAACCGTTGATCTGCCCTCAAAAGATCAGACGGCTGTGGTCAATATCGAAAGGCCCATTTCTGATGAATTTTACGCTCCGATAAAAAGTGGTTTTGAAAAATATACTGAGGACACGTGTCAAAAACTGATTGTATCAAGGACGTTTGAGAGAATACCACTTCCTCAGTAAAAGCGGTCCAATGGAAGACTGGTGGTTTTGCTGAATTAAATCTGCGCAGTATAGCAGTTTGAAATTAATATTTCAACACTCCCCTTTAATTTCAACTATTGGGTTATCAGTCATACCCAAAAAGTTATTGTATCGGGGGCATTTGAGAGAATACCACTTCCTCAGCAAAAGTGGTCTGATGGAAGACTAGTGGTTTTGATGAATTAAATGCATGCAGTACAACAGTTTCAAATTAATATTTCAACACTCTCCTTTAATTTCAATTGTTGGGTTATCAGTCATACCAAAACATTTCCTTAGAAATTCGAAACTTTTCTGGCCCAATGGCTTGGTCACAATGTCTGCAACCTACTCATTTGGAGCTTCCTCTACTGCCAGTGGTCCTTCTCCATGGTCTGACTGCACATATACTTCTTCAACCTGAGGTTCTTCATCCAATTCAGCAATGGATTGATCAACTACATGTTTTGGTGAAGGTGTTGGCTCTGCAGGTGGCTCAGGAGCAGGAACCTCGGAAGTCTGTTTCGGGATGCCATTAATAAATATGTTCACTGTCTCTGGCTATCGATGCTCATCCAAGTACCTGAACACATCGTTTAAAACAAAGTAGCCCTTCTCTTGAGGAGTGATCTCCTCATCCATAGCTTCTATCCATTTCCTATCCTTAATAGCATCTTCGAAATGAATAGGGTCATTAACATGACAATATAATGCAAACAAAGAATTCATACTTTCATTTGCTGCCTCTTGTTCATAAATATCACTTAAATTTCTGAACTTCTTACCTCTTTCATTTGGTGTACAAGTGCTTGAAGATGCACTTGAATTTCCTCTTTGTGGTGTGCTTGAAGAAGCACTTCCATTTCTCCTCAAGGGTGTCTCTTGTTGTCCTTGTGTTGGAATTGCTGTTTGGGGATGTATTTCAGCGATCTCCTCATCATCATCATCATAAAACAAACATTTTTTAACATTCATTGTTTTCTCTATGCTTCCATCCCAAGCTTCCTCCTCAATGAACTGAATATCTCTGCTCACAAAAAACTTCTTGGTAGATGGGATATACAACCTGTAATCTTTGGATTTCTCACTGTATCCAATGAAATTACATTTCTCCCCTTTGCTGTCCAACTTCCTCCTTAGCTGATCTGGAATGTGTGCATAAGCCACACATCCAAAAACTTTCATGTGGGTGACTCCTTGCTTTCTCCCACTCCATGCTTCTTCAGGCACTTTGTTCATCACTGCTTTTGTAGGACACCTGTTCAAAATATACACTGCACAATGTACAGCTTCAGCCCAATAATCATTTGGAAAATGCTTTGCCTTTAACATACTCCTCACCATATCCATGATGGTCCTATTCTTCCTTTCAACTACTCCATTTTGCTGCGGATTGTACCTTGTGGTAAACTGTTTGTGAATTCCATTTTCTCTACAAAAACATAGAAATTCTTTGGAGATATACTCACCTCCTCTATCAGTTCTCAGAACTTTGATATACAGCCCACTTTGATTTTGTACAAGTGCTTTGAAATTTCGAAATTTTTCAAACACTTCACTTTTTTTCTTTAGAAAGTAAACCCAAGTCTTTCTATTAAAATCATCAATGAATGTTAGAAAATATTTGCTGCCTGCTAGTGATGGAGTTTTCATCGGTCTACATAAATCTGAGTGGACAATCTCTAAGGGTGCCTTTGCCCATATGCTTTTCCCTGATGGAAAACTTTCTCTGTGTTGTTTCCCCAAGATACAACCTTCACAAAGGCTGTCTGGTTTCTCTAACAATGGTAATGCTCTTACCATTCCTTTTCTACTCAACAAGTTCAGACCTCCAAAGTTGAGATGTCCAAATCTCAAATGCCACTACCAATTTTCATCCTTTGGTATGCTTTGGAAAACCTCTTGGGTAACTGCTGCAATTACTTCTTTGTTTTTCAAATCTGCCTTTATTCTAAGAGGGAACATCTTGTTCCTCATCATCTTTACTTCAGCAATACATATTTTGCTGGGTGCTCTATCCATGATGGTGCATACATCATTCACAAAGAAAACATTGTACCCCTTTTGAACAGGTTGACCAATACTCAAGAGGTTACATTTCATTCCAGGAACATAATAGACCTCTCCTATGGTTTTCTTTTCACCTTTCTTTGTAAATATTTTAACTTCTCCTCTTCCCATAACAAAAATTTTACTATCAGTCTAAAGTGTGACTTGTGATTTCACATTTTGATCTAATTTAGAAAACAAGGCTATGTTTCCTGTCATATGGTTGTTGCAACCGGAGTCTAGAAACCATATATCATCACTGTTTGTTTCAGCCATGTTACAAGCTAAAAGCACATTATCTTGGCTGATATTTTCTCTAGCGATATTTGCATTTGCACTAAATCTATTATTCATATCATGTTGCTTATTCCTACATTCATTTGCATAATGCCCATATTTTTTACAATAATAACATTGAACATTGGATTTATCATACCTGTGTCCTTGAGCATGATGTTGTCCACTTTGTTGGCTGCTGCCTTGGCCTTGCTTCTGATTTGCATTGCTGCCTCTTCCTTGAGCATTTGTTGGGCCGTTTCTTCCACCTCTGTTTTGGCTTCTGCCTCTTCCTCTCTTATTTCCTTTGCCTTGACCTCTTCCCCTTCCAAAAGACATCTGGGTCTTGAAGGCTTGTTCTAGAGATGAGTTTTCATTTCTACTCAACCTCTGCTCATGTGTTATTAGTGATGCATGAAGTTCATCAACTGAAACGTTTGAGAGATCCTATGTCTTTTCTATGGTGGTGACAATCACATCAAACTTTGAGGATAGGATCCTCAACAGTTTCTCCACAATCCTCCTTTCTTCAAGAATTTCTCCATGAGTCCTTATCTGTGTTACCAGACCAATTACATGTGTGAAGAATGAGTCAATATTGTATGACTCCTTCATACAAAGATTCTCAAAATCTCTCCTCAGCAACTGTAGTTTTGTTGTCTTCACTTTCTCCATGCCTTGATAGGTTGTCTTGTGCGTTTCTTGTGTTTCTTTGGATGTCTTGGTTGCTGCTATCCTTGGAAACACACTCTCATGCACTGTTTGATACAAAAATACGAGGGCTTTTGAATCCTTCTTCCTATTGCTCTTCAGCAAATCTTTCTCTACCTGAGTTAATCTGTTAAACTCAAATCTGTTAAACTCATTTTCATCTGCTGGTTCTTCAAATCCATATTCAACTAATTCCCATAAATCTTGTGAGGCAAACAGGGCTCTCATGGTTATTGCCCAATAGTCATAGCTTTTTCCATTAAACTATGGGAGCTGAGTATTAAAGATACCCATGCTAGTGCTGGTGCTGGCCATTCTTGCAGTGTAAACTATGCTTCTAATACTTGACTGTGTATTTAAAAATCACTGAGTGTCTTCAACAACAACACAAAAAAAACTTGTGAAATACCTTGGATTTTTTGACTGAGTCTTTATGCTTCTAATACTTGACTGTGTATTTAAAAATCACTGAGTGTCTTCAACAACAACACAAAAAAAACTTGTGAAATACCTTGGATTTTTTGACTGAGTCTTCACACTGCTCGAGAAGCTTCTTTGACACTTTCAAAGAGCCTGGACATGCTCTGATACCAATGTTGGGAATTTTCTGATAAATTCCAAAACAAATTATTTTCCGAGAACAAGACGCACACTCACAAAAGCTTTGTATGCCTTAATCAAAGGCAAGATGTTACAAAAATATTCTTACTTTGTGTGAGGGATCACACCAAGAACATTTCAACAAAAAATTACTGTCTTTTTTTGAAAAGATTTACACTGCTGTGTGTAAATTTTTCATTTACATTTACTGCTATAAAATAAAAAAAAATACATGGATTTACTACAGTAAAATTCATTTTTTCATTCGATGCTGCCAGTTTTACATAACATTATATGTTCAACGAACAAAGGCGATTACAATCACGCTATGCTACGCATTCCCTTTCATTTTACACTGTTGTGTAAATTTTTCATTTTTTTCTACTCACACTGTGATGCTTGGATTTTACTTGCATATCCAATACACAACAACAACGACAAAAAAAGATAACAAATACAATTACATATCCCCATACTTCCTTGCATAAAAAAAACATGAAAATTTAAAATTTTATCAACATTTACTTGTTTTTACTTGTGCCCATACTCTGGCTGATAGAAAATAATAAAATTAAAATTTTTTACCTATGTTATACCCATGACAATAAATTTCATTAATTACTTTTACGGAGAAACTCGCCGTCAAAACAAAAACTTGACATAAGTCCATATAGTGGAAGTCTCTGGCTGTACATCAACTGTTGATTCGCTCTCAAAAAATCGGATGACTGTAGCAAAAAATCGGATGACTGTGGTCAATATCGGAAGGCCTATTTCTGCTCAAGTTTAGCCCATTTCTGCTCAAGTTTACCTCCGATAAAAAATGGTTTTGCAAAATGTACCGAGGATACGTGTCAAAAAGTGGTTGTATTGGGGGCGTTTGAATAATGATGATTTTGCTCAATTAAATGCGCCGAGTACAACGGTTTGAAATTAATATTTCAACCAGACCGATCTTTAGAACCAAAGCTTTATTGAAAACAATGTTATCGATATAATAAATAAAAAATAAGCGATTTGACTATTGACGGCTGATAGAGAACGAGGACACGGGACTAAATTCCAGATGACTCTCGCCATCAGCAAGCGTACACAAAAAAATGGCACAATGCAATACTTGCATAATCACATGGACATGTTTCCATCACGTGCACATAATCATATGCATATTTGCATAATAACAATGGACTGCACTTGATTCCTAATAAAAGAACCTTAGAATTAAGGTTAACCTAATGATACAATTGCATATCTCAAAGTGTGGAGCGACGTCCTAATTACAAAAGAATAATCGAATATAAGGGAAGCACGGGAAGCAGTCAATAGTCTGTACTACGACCATGAGCGCGTACGCTGCATCACGCTTATTAATCAAGCGACGGCAAATTTATGAAATACATGGGTGCAACATATCAAATGTTAAGCTGTGGAAGTTAAGCCAAGATTGAATACGGCTACAGAAGAACCACGAGCAACGGTTTGTCATGAAGTAGTCCGGAACCATTGATAAAATAGCCATCATATCTGCAAGAATGGAAACCAAACACAGGCACACGAAAAGTGAGAATCGACTTCTCTTTTACAGTCAATGTTTTGACATACAATTGACCTCATGCTGATTATACAGAAGGAGAATATATATAGCATACCAAGAAATACGTAGCTCCATGGTCCAAGCTTGTGAGTCCAAATTCATTAACCAGAACAGACTCGCCAGACGAGTGGAACAGAAACGAATCATCCCCAAAGAAATCCCTAACATTTAAAGGCCCCGAAGGGATTGCAGTTGGGACGTCATTGATGAATACAGTTATTGATGAGCTGGGGTTAGTGTTCAAGCCCTCTTTCACGCCTCCTATTCCTGCACACCAAGATTAATATCAGACATGGCCGAGAGAACTTATTGCCATTCACGGCAATCCGTGTGTGTACATGCACGTTTGCAGCTTCATGTCAAGACATGGGAATGACTTTGTTCCAGTGGTATCAGTGCATGTACCTTCATTCATCATGCTTGGACCCCCTACTGCTGCAGCTGCTGCCGCTCTTATTTCTTGCATGTTACAGGGCTCATTATAATTACTCATTTCATCGTGCACAGTATGCAGATCATAATGATGCTCGGCAAATGAATGAACCGGTGCAGCAGAAGAGAAGCAATATTGATCTCCAATGTCAGCCTGCATGGCATTGGCTGGAATGTTAGAAAAGTTCGGAGAAGTATTAGACGGAACAGATATTGATGGATGCAGATCATAATGACGCTCGGCAGATGAATAAAGTGGCGCAGCAGAGGAGAAGCAATATTGATCTCCAATGTTACCCTGCATGGCATTGGGTGGACTATTAGAGGAGTTCAGCAAAGTTTGAGACGGGGCAGATGTTGATGTATGCAGATCATCATGATTTCCGGCAGATGAATAAAGTGGCGCAGCCGAAGAGAAGTAATATCGATCTCCAATGTTAGCCTGCATGGCATTGTCTGCACAATTAGAAGGGCTCGTCAACGTTTTAGATGGAGCGGGTGTTGATGTTTTACTCATCTCTTCGTACAGGGCCTGCATATCATAATCATTCTCAGCAAATGAAAAAGCTGGCACTGCATAAGTGGAGTAATATTCATCTCCAATTTTACTGTGCATGGAATTTGCTGGACTATTACACATTTCCGTGACAGTTTTAGAATGAACAGATGTTGATGTTGAGGTAGATGAAGTTGAAGAAAGGGTCCCAGATTGAGTCCTAGATTTAGATCTTTGTGCAGCTGGCAGTCGTGGCTTTCTCTTCGATCGGGTCTTTCTGTTCTGGAACCAGTAATACACATTAGCGTCTCCAACTTCTCCGAACACCTCCAGCTGAGCTCTGATTCTTTTTATTTCCTCTCTTGGAGGACTCACAACGCCAGATTGAAAAATAGCTTCCAGGATCCGTTTTTGCTCTGGTTTTGGATTCCATCTTGACCTCGCTTTGGGCTGGCTCGTTTCCCTCTCTATGGCATAATTATTTGATGATTCACCTGTTGCATGTAAAACATAAAACAGTTGTAACAACTCTATGCAGATTGATGCACTCATATTATCAATTGCCTTTGACATAAACTGCTAAAATATGTTGAAAAAAATGAATGTAAATTAAAATATATTGAGATTTAAGCATCTTTAAGACTTTAAATATTTCAAAACGATGATAATTTTAAAAGTGAGCCAGGAGGTTATTGATGTTTTCATATGAACAATCATCATACAAGGGGAGATTATTAACTGTTTCCTATGTAATTTTGAAGATGGTCAGAGAAGAGCTTTTGATATTCATTTCTCAAATGAATAAGGTAAGATATAATCATTTTACTTAGATTGGGAAAATTATTTAAAAACCATAGTTTTATATTCGATATCTTATATAGAATTGGTTGTTTTTGTTTGATTGGTTTTACATAATTATTCATTTCTATAATTAGTAGATATACTAATTATAATTTGTATATTACTAATAAGTACATTCTTCCATTTAAGTATAATATTCCTGTTTTATAATATCCTTTCTATCCATAAAAATAAAAATATATAAATTTGCAGAGATTCATTAACCTACCCATTCTCATTTAGTGTAATTAATGATAATATTATAATTATTAACCCTGATAACCTGAATGAAAACTCTTGAAGAGGGCCTACAATTATTACAATCTCCAATGCTAATATAGAGCCTCATATTGAATCACCCCCTAGACGGAGAGGCTAACTTAGTGAAAAGTTAAAGTGATTGAAAATTCAGGTTTTAGTCACTGCGATTTTCATTTTAATTTTTTTTTATAACGAGGGATAATGTTTAACACCTTCGCTAAAACGTTTTTAAGTACCATGAACGCTATTGAAAAACGGTTGAGGATAATAAACGCCTGAAATTTGAAAATAGAAAAATTGATGGCACGGCCTGTGTGAGAATGAGTGAAACCGCACTTTATCAATACGTCGAGATGTGAATGAAGTGGCATTTTATGTACCTGATATCTGGGAAGCCTGGATTATGTTTGGACTTGCAAGGGAGAAGATATTGCTTACCCAGTTCTGAATGAGGCAACCTTGTCGCTGAAGAATCAGATGTTTGCATCAATTGATTGCCTGACGAGGTTGACAGCTCGCATTTTATGAACATACTTGTCCAATGTTTTTTTGAATTCATGTTGTAAGAATGGAAAGAGGTTCTCTCTAAATCTTCTCTCCTGTTGGACCTTGAACCCGCTCGTGTGCTACTTCTCCTGAACCAGAGCAATGAATGGAACTCTAATGCCTTGTGCAACCGCTCATCAGAATTATAAAGCACCTACTAATCGAAATTAGATGAGCATAGCTGGATATTAGCTGGCAAATGTTGGGATATGCTTACATATTGGATATTGTTACACCACATATCTAATGAATAATGACCTCAATGTTAGAAAGTCAAATTACGATAAAATAAAGAGTCAAATTACAATAAACTGACTTGGAGTCACCCAGAATGCTAAGTACTTTATTTTAAAATTCATTTAATATAATATTGTAGAAACGGGAGGTTATATAAGAGCCAATACTTACTGTATGCCCCGCATATCATGTCCAAGTTTATACTTTAGCTTAAAACGCGGATTGCCTTGCCTTGGTGGGCTTCCTATTGAAATTTGCTTGCGGTTTTTCGAGGTAAAAAGTTACAACCTCATATCTATATTGATATTTCCTTGCGGTTTTTCGAGGAAAAAAATTACGGCTTCATAAATGTATTGATATTTTGAAAATTTAAAACATTTATAATTTTAATAATATTGAATTTCTTATATATGACTTTATTTGGAAATATATGTAGTCAAATAAAATATGTAAATTGTGGTACATTCTTTGTTTTCATTCATATGGGATGGTAAATATTTGTTCTATCTATCTATATTTTATATATATATATATATAGATTATTATATATTTTGTTACATAGGTTGAAGTAATATTGTTTTTTATTTTTTATTATAATGGGTATATATTGTTATAATTTAATCATTTTGAAAATCAAGATAAAACACTTTCCAAAAAAAAATCTATCATTATTAAAAATAATATATCTTTTCTTATTTTCATGTTATAAATCATTGTTTTTTTTTACATTATGAAAATTAAATGTAAAATAATAATGTAACTAGTATTAGTGACAATATAGAAGAATAACATAACTAGTATTAATAACAATAGGCTCTTTAGAATTACACTAAAGTTTAACCAAAATCACAAGCATCTAAAGTAGGAATGACATAAAAGTGCCAAAACTTGACTAAATTATTGGGCAGTGAAGAAGTATTATGTGAAATACCAATAACACTATCATCATTATATTATTTGGGACATATTATCATTTACATATTAAGACATAAATCGTGGAAATAATGGCGAGGGATACCTTTCTCCTTAATGTACATCTACAAATCTAGGGATTTATGCCATGCAAATTAAAGGAATGTTTATTTTGACACATTGAAAATACACATGCCAAACATAAGGAAGATTTTAAAAAAATGAAACCAATAATCTACTAACATAATTCTTCAATTCTCCAATGAAAGCTCAATAAGGGATAAAAAGTATACATCTCAATTATAGCCTTAACATAGTAAAACTTAAGTAATCAATAATTTAATAATAGTCTCTACTACTTCTATAGAGATATCATCAATTTAATAAATGTCATTAAATTAATTTATCAAGGTATGCCCTCATGCAAAGATGCATCCCTCATCCATATCAATTCCTACCTCCAAAGAGAGTGGATGAATTAATTTAAAATCTATCTTAGAGAATATTTTTTCCAAGGTAGGTTGCCGCACTTTGTTGTTATTGTTTGGTGGAGCAGTCTTGTAGAGCCAGCAAGGTGTCTTGTGTAAAAGAGGTTGGAAATTTAAAATTATATATCAAATAGGGAATACTTGAACATCATTCCTAAAGTAAAAGCTTATATAGATGGAGATAATTGGAATTGACGACATTGTGAATGCCTATCAGATATTAAAGATCCAAGGGGTACAAATTGTCCCCAATATGTTCAATGGTTGTACATAGATAATTTCCAACCCATATGAGTATATGAGAGCACTATGTAATGTAATCAAAAACCTTAGGATGGATCACACTAACTGGAATCAACTTTGAATACCTTAATTTCAAGTATTCTTTTAATGCCTCACTCTTAATTCCATATTTCATAGGTCTAATACCACAGAAGTAAATATGTTGTACATATACATCAAATTTGCATGTCTAATAACATATACTACATTCTTAAATCATGGATATGAATGAACCTATAATATGTATAGCAAAACATGAAATAACACATAAATGCACATAGGAATTAGTAATAAAAACACATAATCATAAAAAATGTATATTTAACTAAAACATAAATAGATCCTAACATAGAATATTCCTCACATCCTTCAACATTACTGTTGTAGGACTCAATAGCAGGGCACCTTGAAGTTGGTGCTATGCCACCCAAAGGGAAAATTGTATCTCTGAAACATAGTGCAACAATTCCACTTACCACTTAAACAATTGTTTCAACTCTAACTCTCCTTTCCATTTCAACCAACACAACCTAAGACGAGTTATTATTCTTTTCAAGGCTTCCCATGGTGAATGGAAAGAAGCAATGTAGAGGTACTATGATGCTCTAGTGAGGAATGAAATATGCAAAGTTGGAAAACCCTACATTCAAAATAAAATTGATTGGCTACAAGTGTATCTACAAGAAAAAGTACAAATTAGATGGTTCACTTGAAAAGTACAAACCAGGGCTCATGAGAAAATGATTTACACAAAAATAAGGTGTTGATTATTAGGAGACTTTCTCCACCATAGAGAAATTAACCACCATTCCAACCCTCTTATCCTTTTCAGTCTAGAATGAATGGAAAGTTCGTAAAATAGATGTGAAGACTAATTTCTTGATTGGAGACTTGAAAGAGAATGTCTTCATGGCTCAAATGGAAGGTTTATTTGTGAATGGAAATGAATATAAATTATGTGAATTTATCAAGTACTTATATGGCCTAAAATAAGCACCATAAGTGTGGTATGAAAAGTTAACCAAGAATCTCTTGAAATTGAATTCTTAAGACTTTAAACTTACAATACAACCTTTTTTGTCAAGAAAGTTTGAATGACTATTGTATATATTGTGGTATATGTAGATAATATTTTGATAACAGGAAACAATGAAAGCTATGTTTCATCTATAAATGAAGAGTTGAAAAAGGAATTTGAGATAAGAGTTTTGGGACACCTTACTTGCTACCTGGTAATTGAAATGACTTAGCATCCAAATTACGTATTCCTCTTTGAAAGAAAATAATGGTCATAGAATCGTTGAATATGTTTGGCATGACTAAATGCAAACCTTTATCTACTCTACTGGAATATAGCTTGAATCTCACATCAAAGGAAAGTAATCAATTTAGATCATGTTTTCCATTTATTGTTGGAATTCATTCTAGATATATGTATAAGCCTTGTGAACGGAATTGGTCTACTATAAAAAGAGTTTTTAAATACTTGAAAGGAACTCAAAACTTTATATTAAATTCTTCTAGTGTGGATGACTTCTATTTGATTGGCTATTGAAACTCAACTTTGATAGAAAAATGGAGTGTCGAGTTTAGGTTATCTCATGAATATTGGGTCACAAGGTGTCTATTATCCATAATGCGCAATATTACACATGGTTCAGTATATACAATTTATATAGTAACATTTCTAAACAATTGTGAGTATGTCTCCTACATGGCATCCTTGAGTTACAAATGTTGTGCTTAAGGTTGTAAAAAATCAACTAAAAATTTACTAACATTGTGCTTTTGTTGAGAATATCATTGGCATTCCAATCCAATATAGGCAATGAATCAACCCAAAATTATTCTTCGACATCCAAATAGATCATATGCCGATAAATAACATGGTCATGATAATGAAAATTTGATTTCAAGAAGGAAACATAAATACATGATACACATGAACGCAGACACGTAATGTAAGTTCACATGATATTGGCTGAATTATACTCAATATCTGAAAAGGTAAATAAATCTAGCTACCAATTTGCTACACATCTTCAATATCAATGATCTCTCAAAAGGTCAATAAATCCAACCGTCAATTTTCTACAACTCTTCATTTACAATGATCAACTCTAGCTTGATTTTGAAAAATACATGATTATCCACTTGAAATTCTATGGTTTATCGACCCCATTTTGCATCTCTTTTGTGGGTCTTCAGATGCCTTCAAATACTATTTTATTTTATTACTTGTTCCATTAATTCCTTTATCATATCCAGCCCAAGCACTCTGTCCACTTAACTTTTTCAAGTAACTAGGGTATTACATTCTCCACCATATAATACCTCTAGTAGGTTCATTTTTATTAATGTATGATTGCTATTATTGTAGGAAAAATAAGCTAAGCATAAAATATCCCTATTCATATGGTTTATCTAATACATAAAGTCTAGGAATATCTTTGATAATCTAATTAAATATTGATGTATTCCCATATATTTTATGGAGTATAGGTTGTATTGGAGTTCAGATCTATGCCTAGCCACCTAAATGCTAGTTTCCTACAGTTTGTATCAAGTTCAGAATAGTTGTTTGATACGACAACCTTTGGCACTTCATGTAATTTCACCACTTATTTCATATATATATTTTATTTTTATGTCTAATTCCTTATGATTCATGTTGAATATAGGAGCAAAATGAGTTGATTTTGTCAAGTTGTCCAATACCAGCATGATTGAAATATGTTGCTTTTTTTATGAATATTTTGTAACCAAATATATGGTGAATTTTTCTCATTTCCATTCTAAAATAGGAATGATCATAGAAAACCAAATTTGTTTCCATGCTAGATTTTTTTCCTTTTGACATTATCCATTTAGATATATAAGCAACCACATATTTCTTTAAGCCTAACAAAAAATACTCAATTTTTATGTGCATAATGGTCTTTTTTTATCTATATGTGTAGCATAAGGAACACCATGCATTTCATTAACAACTAAAATTTTAATCTATTGTGAATTTGGCACATAAATTTCCCCCTGTAGATAAGAATTCCATCATCTTTTAGCTAGCAATTTTTATGCCTTGGATATAGCTTTCCTTGTTGTGGAAATTTCTTCACTTGAACATGCCATTGATTTGGATGTTTAGTCAAATTTTAATTTTTAAATATATACTATATATGGTTATCGCTACAACACATACCACATGTCTTCTACTCCTCAGTGCATCAACCATCATCAACCATCATATTCACTTTTTCCTGTGATGTGCTTTATTTTGAAAGCAAATTTAATCAATAATTACAACCACCTTAATTTTATTACATTAAAGGTTTGTTGTTAAAATAAGTATTTCAAACCAATATCATGTATATTCAAATCCAGCCTATTTTTCATAAGGTAATGTCTCTAAAACTTTTAATATATGCACAATGACTACCAACTTTATGGTATTAGTAGCACAATTTTACTCATAGATTTTTAGTTTCCTAGATTTATAACATGGAAAATAGGATTTTTCCATAAACACTCCACTAAGACCTTATTTGCAAGCATTAGTGTACACAGTGATTTCCTAACTTGGATAAACAATATTCAATATCTGTGCACCTATCAATAAGTGTTACAAACTTTTCTCAAATTTCACATCACTCTTTTGAAAAATGGTGCTTGACAATGTCTCCTTGTGAGATGACCAAGTTGTTGGCATGATGGGATATTATTGCCTCCATCAAGTTTCAAATTCCATTGGAGGACATATTTGGACCTTTTTGATAACGCTCAACAAGCGGGCTCCCCCACTCTCCAAGAGTCTTGACTCTTTTTAAGTTCTAAATTCCTAATAAATATGGCTTACACCTTGTTGGATATACTCTTCGTATTATAGTGGAAGCAATAAGGTTTGATCTTGGATACTTATCCAAAATACTCTATTGAGCTACCAATTCACCATAGTTAAAGAAAAAATATAATAGACGGTACAATATTTAAAACTCTTTAAATAAATCTCATGTAGTTTCCAATAATTTCACGAATAATTTTACCTAAACGCATCTCTTAACTAACGTATAATTTCTTCTGTTTTCTCTTGATGCATACCTATTCCTTCTAAAATGATATGCACTATGTAATGAACCTAATTTTGGTGAACATCACATCTACTTAACTTCACAGATAGCTTGTTCTCTCTAAAAAAAATTACCATCTTAAATGAGATATATGTCTCCATCTTAAATGGCACTCATGCTACTCCTTTGATTTCGAATAAATTAATATACTAAAGACAATGGCAGACTCATTCAAAAACTATGTAAATATTCTATTCGTTAGGTTGGTACTTTCTTTCTTTTTAACCATCTATACTAGCACGCCAAAGAATGCAGCATCACTACGATCTTAATTTCTTTCAAAATGTTTGTAAGATGGTTCATTCTACAAACTGGATTTGTAGAACATATTTCTTGATTGAATTATTGGTAGACTTGATTTGAGTAATTTGAATTCTGCCAAATATTTCATTAGGTTTTTCCTACAATGGTTTATTCGAAATTAATATACGATAATATATCTTTGAATCTCTAGTTATTTACACGATCTTTAGGTTCATGCTTGGCTTGGAAAACATGTAGTCATCCCAATTCGAATTTTATTTATGTTATTGTTGCAACCAATTGAATATCCAAAGAAATAGTAATGGAATGGCTTCTTTCTTCAAAGAAAATAAA